>JAULBW010022413.1:0-87768 GCA_032358265.1 Vaucheria bursata
TATTTTATTAAATCTTTTTCTGCTGTCTGCCCTCTGCCGGACATTGGTCCTCACCCCCATTCTTAGGTACACATATATTATATCACTATACCGTCTCTCTTTTATCTCAACATTTACATTTGACAAAATCACAATGTCTATTTGTGTCAGACAGCATTTTAGTTAAGCATTTGGCAAGTATTAAGACCACTGCTGTCATAATCATTTAATTTGTTGTTGTGCCGTGTTGATTTAATTACTTGCTACTTTTGACTTCAGATATATTGTGACTAAAACTTGCTTTGTTTGAATTGAAAACTATATATAGATATTTAACCAGATTCATTCTTTGTAATGTAGTAGTGACCAGATTACTGTAATGCTTATGCATAATTATTATGAATGTGCAAGCAAAACAAGCAAAATTCAAAATTGCAACAGCAAGGAGTATAATGGATGCAAATGAAATTGTGTTGCTGGAAATGAGTATACTTTACAGTAACACACAAATCATAATCCTAGCCCGTCACCACAGCCCAATATATCAAACATTGACTTGCCTCAAACTTCTGTAGAATTCCACAGCTATAAAATGAAATGAACTCCTTAATGAGTTAATTACTAACATTATCCTGTTAATTCTTAAGTTTCTGTTCTGTTTGAGTTGCATACTTCATGTATTCATTGTTTTTAACGACTGCATCCTAGACTATGTACTATATTCAAATGAAGTATTGTTACTTACAATTTAGAAGATTGGAAGTCTCTCTTCCAATTACACAGGTAAAGCTTCTTGAGTACTGGTGCGATGTCTAGTAATTTATAGCAGTCTACATAGATTTCAATTTGTCATGTGCTGTCTTTATCGTAACATCTAGTTGTACATTTATATAGTTAAGAAAGAAGTTCTAAGAGCAAGTAATTTGATTGGTCAAAAATCCCTTGTTACTGAGAGTATGTATATATTAAATTTTTAACAGCTAAAATAAATAGAGCTTCGATGGTATGAAACCAATTCAGTGCATCAGAAAACTGATTTCATAATGGAATTTTCATTTTTCAGAGAAATTCATTAGCGTACTAATCTCATTAATCAATGTTTAGAAAAGTTGCAGCTTGTTCATATGTTAGTATAAATTAGTGCTATGATGGCTTTTTTTCCAAAGATACAAATAATTAAGTTGTAAATACATACTCTTCAGTATTGACTTAATTTTTTATAGTTGAGTTACTGAATTTTAGCTGTCATACAAGGGTCTCAGAAAACGGTGCTATCCTTTTGTAACTGTTATAACATTTCAGCAAAAAGAGAGGTTTTTGTGGCAAATTTTTTTGCTCCGAGAAGATTCTTACGATTCCTCAAGAACAAAGATTATACTCATAAGTTTAACGTGTCTTCTACCGAACTCAGTAACGTGCTATGGAATCAAAATACAATATAATATAGTGGTAGCTTGGTAATAAGTGACTTAACTTCTTGGTTTGATTCATTTGAAAATCTTTCGCAAACATGATTACCATCAGAGTTCGATCCAGCAAAGGTACATCAAGAATAGAAGTAGAGGATAGCTTCAAGCTGGAAGACTTATGGGATAGAGTTGAAATCAAATTTGGAATAGAAAGAAATGGCCATGAAATATCGCTTGATCCTTCTGGCAAGAATGTACTGAGCGGTGAGTCAACGCCTCTAAGCGCATTTGGCCTTAAACATGGGGACATGGTGTACATCGTACAATCTTTCATTCCGCAGAAGCGAGCGCCCGAGTCAGAGCCTGATGTATTAAATGGATTTCGATCAGCTCATCGTCCCAGTGAAATGATGAAATCTAACCATAAGATTGGGCATTCGAAATTTGAACCGGAAACTCTTCCTCCTACTCATCAACCCATTGACGACGAGATGATAGCATCTCTGGCTGCCGCCGGGTTCAACCCTGACGGGACACCAATGCTTAGAGAGCCAGATACTCGCCGTTATTCCAAATTACTTGGTCCCGATAGTGACGAAGAAAGAAGGAACGCTATTCCTAGAGGTTTTCATGCTGAAGTTCAAAGGTAAATATTGTTTCGATTGATGCTTTCATTGATCAGTAAATTTTATAAATCTCGAAATTGACAAACCATAGAACTGTAGCTGAATATTTTATTCCTAAATTTTTGAAAAGCTATACTTGTTAAAATGGCATCGCTCAACTTACTTTTGAGCTATACTGTTCTTGAGTAGCATATGTTTATCTATGGGAAATCGAGAACTCAGTAAATTTCTATACTGAATACATTGGATTACCGGCTCTAATGATGAGGTACATGTTCAAGAATTGCTTGTTGCATGAGCTAACTTATTTATGACATTTAGATTTGGAAATTTTCTTACATCAACAGGTTACCAAATTTTCGTTTTGGTTAATCAGCCCCAAAAGCATTTTCCATGCAAACGATATTTTACCTGAAGTACTGTCATAGAGAAGTTTATTTTCCTTCACTTTATAAAATCTCTGTTGAGAAGCTCTTTTCTGCTCATGTATCAAATTATTGTTGATTATCAATGATTTTTACTCCAGAAAACTCTTTGCACTTTTAGTTCATTAAAAATCTACTGAAACAAGGTGTACCCATCGAAAAATTACATGAATATAATTTTGCTTCACAAAAGAAATGAATTTATTTTTGTACAGCATAGTTTCTGAAATTTTATTCAGATAGGTTCAACTTATTACTCTAAAACCTAAATATTTTTTAATTTTTCGTCTCAAAATAATTTTTTAGAGCACACTCTGCAGCACTGGCAGCTGAAGGAATGGATGCAAGCACGAGTGATATATCTGGGAGCGATGATGAGAGCAGGATAAGCGATCGAGATCTTGCCCATGCTCTTGGCTATGTATGTCATTGTTGAATAATTTTCATTTTAAAAAGCAAATAAATTTTTTATGAAGTAAATTTTTTATTTCAGCTCTTGCGTCAGCCTTTGCTTTGTCCAAATGTCTTTGTGGCTGCTCTCTCTCAGTACTGAAATTATTCATGTTTTCATCTTACTGATAATTACTATCCTGTGCTAATCACATTTAGTGCAAAGTGTTTTAAATTGGCAGATTGTTGTAGAGAAATTGCATATTTTGAAAATGCTTAAAGCTTCGGGAATAACTATTAAAGTAATATCACACCTCCACATCATCGTACCTCTTAAATGGTAGGCATCAACTTTTGTATTGAATTTGGTTGGAGTTAGCAGTTTCTGCTCTCTTACTCGTTAGAATGTGGACTTTGAGTTCTCATTGTATATGCTTATTGCACATATTTTGAGGTATAACATTATGATATATATGTATATAGTCTAGTTGATATTCAAATTTTAATTTTCCTTTGCCGACTTCAAAAGTTTACAATGAATTAAATTTTTATAATTCATACTTTCTGCCAGTTTAATTGGTATCAGTTTACATGTTGCTAGTACCATGAATGTCATAATTATCTCATCTCTTTATCTAGAATGTTGGGATATAGACAAAGTGTCATAGCATACTTATATTTATTTACTAAAGTTATTGACTTATTTTATGCCTTTTTACTCGTTAGGATGTAGCAGAAATGTGGCGATTGGGGCACCTTACTAGAAGCGATCTCATGCAGCAAGTTATTGTATGATATAATCATGCTATTATTTTATTAACTTTTAGGGATAGTTAACGTCACATATAGCAAATAGGTCATTAGAATTTAAACAGAATAAATTTATCACCAATAAAAGTGGATTCGAATGGGCAATTACTTACCTCTGTGATTTTTCAGCTCATAATGAGTTTTGTTAAAAGGTTAAATATCATAATAATTTCGTATGAATGATTAATATAATTTATTGGTTAATTTTATATTTTCGTTTTACATTCTTTATTGAGATTTATAAATTCTTTTCTATGGGTCAAAGTTCTATTATTCTTTTAGGAAGTATTTAGCATGTAATTTTAAAGTGATATGTGCAATATATTTCACCAACACATGATGCTTTACTTCCAAATTTTTTCTGTATTACTTTAAGATGCCTTTAGTCCCATGAATTTCTCAAGCCAGTCACTTTTTACTCGAGGAAGTCTAATTTTGGGTTTGACACATTATTTTGAATATTTTTTCCATAATTGCATCTAGCTGACTTCAATGATATCAACGACCAAACTTATTCTGGTGCATTAATACCTTTAATGAAATGGGGGAATAAAAAGCAAGAGTTGTCTGGTCGTTTTTAGGAATAAATGAATGTTAAATTATTACATACTCAAAGAAGAGCTGAAATTCTTGGCTTCTTTTGTAAATCATGATAGCGTGTAACACTGCTCTATTTGGAGTCAATTATTTATGATATATATCCTTAAATACCAACTCATCTTTTGACCTGGACTTCAATTATAAATTTAATTGAAAATTGGACAAATCTAGCCCAGTTGGAATCAATACGTATCTGAACTTCAATAAATAAAAATCAATACTTCTGATCGAGTAGGCAATCAGTTGATGCATCATCAAAAGCTATACCATCTTTACTCTCAAAAAGTGCAAAATTTGAGTTTTTTTTAATTTATTGGTTTATATTTTGGGTCTTCTAGATTAAGTTTTATGTAGACCTTATTACAGGTAGTGATTTCACTTCATATTTTTTTAATAGGAAGCGGAGCGCAATGTAATTTCTGAATCTGCCGCTGATTTATCGCAAGCAAAGAAGGTCAATTTTTAAATTATGTTTTGTATGGCATATTGATGAAAAATTCAGCTGTTTACATAGACTTTGATCTGTGTTTTTTGAGCTATACATGAACTTTCAAATCATATTTAGTTTATTATCGCTTAGAACTGACGGAACTTACTTAATAAAATACATTTTTTCGGATAATGAAAAATAATTTACCTTTTTTAATGATAAATTTATTGTGTAATTACTTTTTTGTTTTTTCAATAGTAAAAAGAGATGTGCTTTATAAGTTTATCCGTATTTAACAGATATGATCCATCATAATTGTTAGCCTTTGTTTTGAGAATGAAAAAATAATTATGCTTTTGTGGATGTACTCAACGAAAATTCGAAAGAATAATATGCAGTTGATTAAATTTTGGGTTAGATATAATAAAGTAAAATGCTTTTTCTTCTATTTTTTCATTTGCTATATGGAAATCCTTTTGCAGATAAACTCTGACTTTTGCTTTATTTCTCATTTAATTTCCTTTTTTAGAAGACTGGCCATAAAAATGCATCGAGGAAAAGCGTTTCTTCGAAATCAGATGAACTATTCCCAAATTATACACATGAGCCACTTCTTGCTCCAGGAAGAGTGTACAGAGCTGTTCCAGTGGTGAGTTAATTGATGATTATGACCTCAAAAATAGTGTAATTATTTCCCTTGTATCATATCATTGCACAATTTACTAGGACGATTGAGTTTCCTCCAGGCTCAGTGCGATGATAGATTGGTACATAAATATATAGAAGAGTGAATATGTGGTATAGGCTTTAAAAAAAGAAGGACTTTATATACAATTAGTATTGCATTGCCAATGAATGAGATTTGAAAGTCTGACAAAAATTACCTGAGCTGAAAGTCATCAAAGTATGCATTTAAAGATCGTTTTTATGGAAGGTTGAAAATAATTTAGTGTCATATGCTGCATTTTCACCAATACAAAATTTGTGCCCTGCTAAGTTTCATTTTATATGAGTTCCAGTTTATTTCAATTTTTGTCAACCAAATATATTTTGTGAAGTTGAAAATGCAGTTGTACAGGAAGAACCACAAGTTGAAGTTGAATCTTTTTGTAAGAAGTTGGAGTTTAAATGCTAGCCGTTCAAATGTCTCAACCTCATGTCTTCTAAATTTTAATGAGTACTACAAAGAATTCATTCTCTAGAAGTATATTTGAATGCCTGTTGACGGCTAATAATGTCACCTAAAAAGCATCAAACTATGTTGGGAGTTTTGATTGAATGTATTGAGTTGCAATAAATGTATTTTCATGATTATTGCAATAATTTTTAATGAAATTTAGAAAGCTTTCTACAAAAGAAATTTCTGAGATGTTACTTTCAATCTAGAAACTATAGTAATAAGTACTATGAGTACCATATCATTAGTTATTGTAGAAATTGAAAATTGTAAGGAGTTTAGCTCTCTAATTTTATGTCGAGTGAAATGAGAAGGGCTAAAATGAACCATTTGCTTTTAGATCTAGTTCCATTCAACTCACAATAATATATATATTTCATTCAAGATTTTCGTTTACTTTTCATTCGTACCTAACTTTTGAAGTGCTCTTTTCAAAAAAATTTGTTCTGAAAATTCAATTTTATTCAATTGTAAACAGTCATGTGCGGAATGTACAATTTAAGCAAAATAATTTTTAATTTATGAATAAGGTATTTCCTTCGTTTGTTGCTTGCACTTTATAAAATGGGAAAAGCATCAGGTCAAAAGTAGTCCATATAGCTTTAAATAGTATGAGTGGATGGATAAATGGTAATTCACTAAAATTTTGAGGACACTGTGAAATATTTTGAAGTTTTTTAGCATATGGATTATTGGTAAGGTTTATTAAAATTGTTATCATATGTAATATTTATAATTATTTTCGTCGATGTTTTTTTTACATTTCTCAATTTATTTACAGTGAAATCTTTATTTGCCGTATTATTTCGGAATATTTGCAATGAAAAAATAATTTTTTGCATTATTTTTCATTTAATAATATAATTGTATAAAATAATCGATTGTTATATGAAAGCATCGAATTTTTTAAGTTCAACATCCTTTGATATCAAAGTATTGAAGATCACAGATCCTTTTTATTTCATTATATTGTGGGAATTATGAAGTGTATTGAAAGAAATAAGAAGTACAAATTGAACGTTTTTTACATAATTTTTTTTTCATTTTTTCAGGCAAATCATATCCATCCTATGACTGGAAATCAAACGACGTAAGCACATTGAATATTTATTTGAAAATTTGTGTTCATTTTTTAATATAAGGCCTAATGCCATGGAGTATCAACCAATGGATGATAATAAAACTCGAATTATACATATTTCTAAGATGAATGGGTATTGATGTATTGATTTCATATTTTGAGCTTCAAAATTGGGTCAAAAAATAGTTGATTTTGCCTGACTTGCATTATAACTCATAATCAGAAACTGGTGAAACGACCAGTCGATGTTTTGTGGCACTTAGTCTTAAAGGCTTTTATTGCTATTCTTGTTCTGGCATTGTTTTTATGGAATTTTTATCTACAGTATATTCTTTCCTAAGTTTATATTGATATGCAAAGATTTCTTGTTGCCTCATGACAGAGCCACCTCATGATTTTTTAATAGAATTTTCGACCTCTTTAAACAAGGAGGATTAATTTAGAATTATTTAGCAATTTTTCTCTACATTTTTTCCACAAAAAATATATTTATTTGAATGCCTTGATATCTGAGCAAACCTGTATGCAAGCAAATACGATAGTAGATTGGTATATTAATTTTCTAATTATACAATCTTTGGAATTTTTCTCGTTTGACTTCTTTCAAACCCTAATTGAATTATGAACTAGATTACATTTTTTTAGTCAGTCTATCTTTTATAGCTTGACGTCTAATTTGTGATTATATATCATTGTAAAACTTGATAATTTTGTGGTTTTCCTAAAAAGCATTACAATGTAACTTGTTTCAGTCTCGTAAGCAAAGAAACAATGGTTGATGGTAATTCCCGAGCTAAAAAGCTATCATCATTTTCACCCCCGACCCGGCTCCCCAAAGGGTTCCACAGGGGATTAGATCATGCTGACACGGGGTCTATTGATGATTTCAAGTCCCTAGGTGAAGATGACGATCCAGTGTTTCAGGCCATCCTAGCGCAAAGCATGGAAGATGCTCTATCAAAGAATGCAGGATTACCCCCATTACCCCCGTGTTTAGCCTGTGGCGATCGTCCGGAATCGACTAACTTGCCTTGCGGTCACAGATCGTGCGAAACATGCTCGAGAGTTATGGATATTTGTCCAGTATGCTACAAAGAAGTATGAGTCACAATACAATTATGCATGGACCAATTCGGGCTTTTTTGCAAGCTGATTGGTAACACATGAGTATGTTCTGTCGTTTCTCCTTTTCTCGTGAAAATCCTACCAATCAAACGTAAGGGTTGGTATTAAGTCAAGAAGATGTGGCATCTCGTATGTTATGGCGTGTTGATCGATAAATCGAGTTTATGTTTCTGTGAAAATTTGGGCGGTGAAGTACAAGACCTACATAATAGTATTATATGTTATACATCAAGAATTACTATTGAACTTTGTGCATGGCTGGAGCTAGCCTTTCTTTCTTATTCGTGTACTGGTTTATCAATGTGTTTATTGACAGAGTTGAAAATTATAAGTCTAATGTTCACGAAAATACCCCTCACCATTTATGTTCCAGATGAAACGAATCTGTTTCTAACAAAAAATTCATTTTGCGTCAAGTTCGGTATTACTTTCAAATAAACGACAAAAGAATGCGTAATATCCTGTTATATATTTTAATCGCAATATTCACCTAGTAGAGTTAATGTGGTTAGTTGTATTAAAATACAAAACTTTTTTCCAATACTTCACTTGTCCATAATATTGCTTGAAAAGATGATTTTTCCTAGAAAATATTCCGGACCTACATGAAATATTATGACAAATGCTGATATGAAATGAGTGACAAAGTTGGTAAAAAATATGAAATCAGTTCATTTCGTTGTATCTAAAAGAATTACGTGCACCAGGATTTATTGC
Source organism: Vaucheria bursata (assembly GCA_032358265.1). NCBI lineage: Eukaryota > Xanthophyceae > Vaucheriales > Vaucheriaceae > Vaucheria > Vaucheria bursata. The sequence goes on from JAULBW010022413.1 coordinate 8,770, forward strand.
GAGATATCTGCAAAAGGTAAAACATTTTCAATTCAATAAAGTAGAAATCAGTAAGTTTTCAAAATTTTGAGCTGTTTTGATCAAGTGTTGTGAAAGTAAATAATTGCAATTGTTAAGTTGTGATTGCATTGCCACCACTCGTTTTATATGCGGTATTGGGACATTTCAGTTTTTGTTCTATTTTTCCAAAAAAATATTTATACATAACCGACTTGCTATATGATAAAAACTAGTTTATTAGATTCTGAAAATAAACTAGCCAGTGAATGAACTTCTTGAGAACTGTATATGTATCCCACTCTGGATTAATTTTCAGAACAGCTATCAAATAACTTGGCCAGTAGAAGTAACATCCATATATTAATCATCCAGTAATATATTTAGTACTATCACGAACATCTAGTCAGTTATTATCCAGCAACTTCTCAAGTAACAAAAACTTCACATTTAAAATGATCTAATGTCTTCCCAGTAACAGTAACATCAAATAAAGAACCACAGTACAATAACACTGTTAAAAGAAATCGGAGAACAACGCGCAAAACAAACAAAAGAATTGCAACAAACTAAACAAAATAGTATAGTAAGAGTATATTATATGAAGGTATGCAAGAAGGGAGCTTCTCTGAAACTAACATATTACTCTGCACAGTAGCAGAGTAATTTTAGTGAAACAGAGAAGAGTGAAAGATGTTTTTATTAGTTAACAAATATTGAGCACATACTGGCCAGATATTGAATTATGGGATTAATCCGTCAGGCATTTATCAGAGATGTTGGTTTGGAAAATGCCAAGAAAATAATTTGTGGAATAATGAAGTACGGTGTAGATATTAAAGATGTGGATATTGTTGGAAGAATCTTTTTCATATGTAGGATTAGAGATAAAGAGTGTGCTCACATGTTGTGACAAACACATCAAATAATAGTAATATTCAAATAAATACCATCTAATGATGTTGATACTAACTGCATTGCACTGATCCAGGGTATGGTACACATAGAGAACAAGTATGTTTGGAATTTATTATTACATTTTAAGAGCTGATTTCTATGTTCTATCAATAAGTAGTGCATTTTTGATGTTTTAACATGTTTAGCTCAGTCTTGTACCTGAAATGATCAAAATTGTTAGCAAGACTTTTACTCAGTTGATAAAGAATATTTTCAAACAAGAATTTCAACATGAATAATAAAAAGTATTTTATGCCAGTAATATAGACTAAAGTTTAAAGCTGATACTAGTTTCATTTTAAATTCATATAGAAATGTAGAACTTGCACCAGGAAAACTTTTCTAGAGACAAAACTCATAGTAATTAAGAGTGATTCTAGTTTGGCTTCTAATCAAAAATTTGCTCTATGAGATGAAAACTGAACAAAAGGCTAAAAAATTTATGGCACTTTTAATCTGAGACAAGTTGAACCTTGAAAAAATAGCAAACTGTACAGTAAAAAAATTGTTTTTTGCAATGTGATTGAATATATTTTTTCAGCTTAAGAAATCTTGAAGTTTTTCTTGTCAGTGCAGATAAGTTACAGTTTTTTCACCTACAAATTTTTGATTACATTTTGAATTTATAAATTTCAAATTCAATGTATAATATTGTTTAAATCTGATTTACATCACACTGAAGTTAATTCAGCACTGAAAGAATAATCTTAAAAATCAAAATAATATCTTTTTGCAGTAAATAAAAAAAAGAAAAGAACAGAAAAAAGTACACTGTGACACATAGAAAACTAAGCAAGATAAGAAAAAATAATAAGTAAGCAAGAAAGGAAGAATTATAACAAGAAATATGGAATGATTTGACTTTTTCAGCATCCAACGCTCCACTGCAAAGACAGATATTCACAGAGATTGATAAGAGTAGAAAAAGTGAAGAAAAAACACAAAATGGTTTCATTTATGTAATTGCATAGAATGTAACTGCATCTTAATAACCCCTTCAATTTAGATTAATCATAAGAAAACTTTATTGGGAATGTGTAGACTTTTCCATGATACATAGGATCCTCTTAACCTTGTACTTACAAACGAGTAGAAGATCTTAAAGATGAACTGTTGAACTGGGACTGTAAAACTGTAGATATGAATTGTAAGTTAGTATGAATAGATAATAGATAACAGGCCACAACTTTGAACAGAAAATGTAGCAGTAACTATAGAAATCCTGACATATTTATTGAGGCCTTCATTAACTTCATGTACAATCATTGCATGAAGTTTTATACTTTTACAGTAAAATGACTGATAATTGCTAGTTATTCTGCATGACTATTTTTTTTGCTGCTGCTGAATATAATAAATGTACCAAGAAAAAAGAAAGTACTTCCTCTATTGCCTGAAATTAAAAATGATTTATTTCTTCTATTGGTTAAAAGATATGTTGCAGGTAGTACAGAACTTGAATAAAGCTAGAACTGAAACAAAAAAGTGCAAATTATTAAGTCAAGAGCAACTTTTCCTTGAATAAAAGATGAACTCCAGCAAATAATATTTGAATCAATGATATCAGTTTTAATACATTTTTAATTTGTGATTCTCACATTATGCTGGTTATATGACAAGGATTTAAGATGCTAAAGTACAGCTGATTTTCTGCAAAAAAATATATTATGCTTGAATAATTACAACTGAAAGAATAATTGAAACAAGTCCCACAAAAAACCTAAACTGAGTCTCAGTCCTAGCATGACTAAATACATAAAGCTCAAAAATTCACACTACACCAGAAATTGATTTATTGTATCATGGTTTCTACTTGAGTAATGTTGGTTTCAGTAATATTTGTTAATTATCTTACATTTAAATTAGTTTTTCTTGCATGGTATTGAAGAGATTCATTCTTTGCAACACATAAATTAACTTAATAATATATTGTTGCACATGTTTCTGCTTTGCATTTCTTGTGTCTTTGTTGAGATGAAAGAAGGAAGATACAGTAATATAATATAGTACTTGTACCTACGCTAGGGGGTAAGACCAGTGTACGGCAGAAAGCAGACAGCAAGTGCAAAAATATTTAATAAAATATTAAAGTTTTATTTAACTTAGAAGAGTGAACATAAACACAAGACTGAACAAGTAAACATGTCCCCATTAGCTCCTGGGGTATACCCTCCTTAAGTACCCTTGAAACTGGCTTTCCTATGAATCTTGCTGAATCTCGCTACATCTTTTGCTCCATAAATATATATTGTTATTTTCATTGCTAAGCTTGTGACAATTCTACAACTATTTAAGAGTTCTAAGAAATTGTCTTTGGTGGAAATAAAGGGAGTAATTGATCTTAAGGCCAATTCAAGCAGAATTATAGCTTTGATGACAACTCTGGAATAATATCCAATCAATTAAAGTGGAGTTTGAAGTAGAATAGAAGATGGTAAAGAAGAGTTTTAGGGGAGCATGATGAAAATAGAGTGATTCTTTTGTTGGTTGAACTGGTTGAAGAAACTAATCTAGGAAGTTTCCAAGTAACAATAAGAAAGAAGACATGTGGCAAATTGTAGAGGTGTAGAACAAAGGAGTTCATGAAGGATTGTAACAAAAGTGTTGACATAAAGGGTTTGGCATTTAAGGCGCAATTAGGATAAAATGTGCAATGAGGTAAAAAAGGCAAAAATGTAAGTAAAATGTAAGTGAACATAGACAAACATTAGTAAGCGTAGTTGAGCAGTTATGCCGTAACAATTTAAAGAGATAGCAGGTCTGGCGAGTATCTCAACAGTCCTGCAGTATTTAAGTATTACACATGCAGTATTTACATCCAATTCTTGCGCACTGCTAACCTACTTGTCTTGGGAATTTTCTATTGGAATTGCTGCATCTTAAATTAACTATATTTAATTGAATATTACTAATGCATTGTTTTTTTATCTGATTGGTAGTCACTTCCAACTATGGAGGTCATATCTTGCAGATTTGCAGTAAATAAAAAGATGTGTATTCATAATTCATGTTCCTTATATTTGTTTTTCTTGCATTTTCTTGTAGTTTTGATTGTTGTGGTGCAAGTCATTACATTTTCAATGCATTTAATAGGGATAATGTATTTGAGTTGTTTGGTAAACATCTGGTGGCAATGATTAATTTTCATCAATATATTCAATTTGTCTCTACTAAAACTCTTGTTGTGTGCGATATTATTGTAGAATGCACAGAAATCAGGCTTGAACTCATTGTAAGCACTGACTGCTTTTTAGTACAAAAAAATGGATAAATTTTAATTTGTGTCTATGTAACTCTATGTATGAAGAATTTAGCAATAAATTGATTTTTTTTGTAGTTGTGCTAAGTCAAGAATGACGAAAACTTAAATGCATTAGATTTATAAATAATAAATAATGAGTGATAATAAATCTAGATGTCATCTAGTTTTTTGGTGTTACCCATGTACATTTTTTTATTTAAACCAGAGTTGGTAATTTTCTTAGTAAAAATATATATTTGTAATACATAAAATAAGAAAATTATACTGAATTAATTTGTCATGAAATTTTTAACATAGAATAGTCGTTGGACTTGAAAATTGAAACTCTATCATGATTTTAAATAAGTCAAATAATTGATTGCAAAAACTTACTGATATGAACACTTTAACTAAACATACGGAGTTATACTCAAGTATTTGTATCAAGTTATTTGCTCTAGCACTGGTATAAATAGTTACAGTTAATTTTTAAATGATCAAATTATTTAAGGCAGGGTAAACTATATTTGACATATTTTTTTAATACATTTCCTAGGTTTGGTATATATTTGAGCTTTATCTAAATTTAATCCCTTGAACATATCTGCAGTTTTATGTAGGTGTACACTTGATAAGTGTTGCAAGTACATAAAACAAGTATTTCAACAAAATTTCATGGGTTTTATTGTTAGGAATTAACTCCCTTAGGCATTAATTCTATTATTATAGCTGCAGCCAGTTTTCATTTATGACATTCCAAGTAAATTGGCTGCACAGATGCCAGTAGGGTTATATACTTTGTTGTGTTGATAGAGTTAGCTCACCTCTATCAACACAATTAGTGCATGATAAATATACACATTTCTGTCACAGCTTCTTGTGCTCTGTTGTGTTTCATATTTCTAACATTTATGTAGTTAGATGAGTTCACCCATTTTAAACATAAATTCCAATCAATTCACTTCCTAGAATCTATTGAAAGAAATTTTCATGAATAAAAACTAAGTTATCAAATATGAGATACTTTTGTTTTTGACAAGAATTGTGATGCAAATATATCTTAAGCTTTATCTACTGATAGATCTAGATTATACTTTCAAATGCATCTATCAAATTTAGAGCACTGTGAGATTTCACAGATGGCAAACATTTCAGAGTTATTCTTTCTTGAATATCCCTACAAATTCTTTATTTATACAATGCAACAAATATGAAAATAGAAAACTTGATACAAATTTTAATGGCAGCACATATTCATACTTTAAATTTTTACAGTGTTCCTGCACAAAAAATGATTACATTGGATTATCAAGCTGAAATATTCTTAAGCATCAGCATGCAGGTCTTATACAGAATATCTGATGATAATATTACAAAGTAAATAATTTTTATAGGCAACAGAATCAATTTAATTGTAGATATTAACAATTGCTTTACAACATTCAGCCATAAATTATTTAAATTTTCTTCAATATGCATTGTAGTATTTAGGCAAATCATTTTAATGTTTTTTGAACTCTGTGTACCCTTTTATTGTAAATGAAGGTCAACAAAATAAGGTACAAGATTACCAGGTAATTTTTTCTAGCTGTAATTTGCCTTTACCTTTACCTTTACCTTTAGGTAATTACTTTACCATACCTGTTATCAAAGGGTAATTCCTTTTTACCATCAAATAATACACATTGCAACGTTTCTGATGGTTGTATTAAAATGGATGAAATAAATAGGAAATATTGCAATTTTCCAGTAGTTTTTGAAAAAAGTAAAAAAAAAATTATTATATGTCGTATTGAGCATTCTGTTTTTAAATAAACAGACTTAAAAAAGATATGAAACTTAATACGTGTCAAAAGTATTAATTGACTATGAATTATTCTCTTTTATATTAACCAATCACTATATCCCATCTTTGATAAGCAATTTGGTAATTGCCAGTAAATTGTCAAGTAGTTGTGCTGTTGCATCTCAAATCTTGTTTTGGAATATTATTCCTGCTTTTCTCCATGATCAAATTCACATGCATGCATTAAACATTTTGTTACTGAAGCTTTTACAATCATAAAATGTGCAATCAGTTTCTGAACTGACACGTCTAGGAGTAAGGTTAGCTCCTGGTACTGGGCTGTGGTCATGCTACATTATGCAAAGGCATGGCAAAGCATAATGCTGCTGATGTCACCAATTGCATAAATTGATAAAAGAATTCAGTTGAACAAGTGATGAAAATTGATGCAATTCTGTGTGAGTTGAAGTTGTATCAACAAGTATGGACAGAGTATCTATATTAGACCAAAACTCACAAAAAATATTATAGCCAACAGATCTGAAATCTTAGAAACTATAAAAGAAACTAACTTCTTAAAGTTGCAAAGTAGTTTGTCTCCAATAACAGATAAGATCCTCTGTGTTGACCAACATTGGATTACAAGGGAATTGAAGATCTAAAAATTTCACTATGGCCAATTGACTAGAATCCAATAATGACAATATTCAACAAGTCTGTACAAGATTGCCTTGCTGTTAGGAAAATACAAATACAACAAGAAACATAATAACAGATATAGTATTTGATATTAACCTACATGCATTGCTGTAAGTGAGATAACTTTTACAGCACACAAAACATATTAGCATGAAAAACAGAGTTTAGATCTTTGAAATATCTTAAAACTAAAACTGAAACCAAAATGAAAGTATGGACAAATCGTACTGCAGCCATGCAGAAATAAGAATTAACCCTTAATAAAGTTAGTTCCTAACACTTGCTTCCAGCCAAAATATCACTGTATGGTTCTGTTCTATTTTGTTGGTGCTTGGGAATAGAAAGATTGCAATGAAAAATTAGCATATTAACACAAGGAAAAATAAAACTCAATGTTGGTGATGAATTACTATCTGTAAGTGAGATTAGTTGGACAGCAAGCTTAAAAATTTGTATTTAGCTTGATACTGTTCTACTCCTCATGAGTGAATGTGTATAAAAGCAGCTTAGATAGATCATCATGATAGCAGCAAAATTTTGGAGTTTACTTCCTGTTCAGAGCAGCTTCATTCATCTAGTTTGCTGAGTTCCACCAAGGAGGAGTATCAAAAGTAGGAGGCTCTTTTGTTGACAATCCATCATGTTTACTTCTTGAGCATAAATTGGTTGATACTGTTTGTCACTTCAAGTAAGCTTGATTATCATTTGTAGAGAATTCTGGATTGGACCCAAAACTTCAAGAGCAGCTCTGACAGCTAGTTAATTAAGTGAGTTGTGTATTGCAGAATATAATCTGTTGGTATAATTTTAAAATTGAAATACTTATTGATAAGTGTCATTGAATTGGATATTCCAGCAAGTACCTTGGCCCCATTATCAGTTACTTCAAAGTGACCTTGTGGATAAACAGTTTACTGAATAGAAGTAAGTATTGAAAGAATAAAGTAGACCAGCAGCAACTGGCAACATATCCAAGTGGCACACTAAAGATGTGGAGGAGCATATCTTGGAAGCATACATTTGAGTTATCTATCAAATGGTATGTGACAATGTAGAATTCCTCAAGCATCAAATTATTCCATCCATTAGCTCCAGTGCTCAGACAACCCTTTGCAAGAATAAACTGAACAGCAACATTTGGCATTATAACATAGTAAAACTCCATTATATGCTGACAGAGTATATGTAATAATATTGGTTTCCAGTTAGGTTGAGTGGCTTTCATAAGATTATGAAATGGTAACTTATTAATTAGAGAAAAAGTAATATCACCTTAAACAGTAGTTAGTGACAGCAACTACAATGTGTTCTTGTTTAGCAGGAGAGATTAGTGGAAGTTTTCCAAATCTGAATGCTTCCAGAGCACTTTGATTTTTGATGGTAGATGCTGCCAATATAGGTTTGACAGCAGTTTTGTGTAGTTTATGAGTAGTGAAAAGATGAGCTTTCCAACAGAATACGTTGGTGTTGCTTAATTACAATTGCCAACAAAGCTTGCTCAAGATCTCATTTGCTGGAGAATCTGTAGGTTTGACATGGCACTATGGATAAGTGTCTTGCTACCTCTTACAACTACCACATTTTGCTTGACTATGGTCACATTTATTGCATGCATTAAACTCAATGACATTGGAAGACAGTGCACCAAGATCAGGTGAGTCCACTAAATGATCATTAGAGTTACCCATCTAGTACACACTACAAGTGGAAATGTGGATGCAGCTGTCGTTATAGCACAATTGTCATACTTATGGCACCTGATGTCTTTCTGTTTATAACCATATTACTTTTAATGGTTAAGAGCAAAATTAATTTTTCTTTAGTAAGTTAACTAAATACTTTTAATTTACAATATACCAAAAATACACTGCAAAAAAGTTACACTTCATGGGTAAAAGATAATTTAAAGGTTAACTGAGAAAGTTAAAATTACACATACCTTTAAAAAGCAAAAATTAACTTATCCTTACGCTTAACATCTAAAGGGTGATATAATGGTATGGGCAAGAGTAATATTAGGTATTTACCTTTGGAAATGGTAATTACCTTACTTTGCTAACCCCTAGTCGTGAACTCGAATCGAACTATGCGGTTATATTCGGATCAAAAGATTACAAAATTTACATAAAACCCGGTTTTTACTTAATCGTGGGTAATAGTTTTATGTTGTCATTGTCACAATCACTACGAGTAAAAGTAGCGGAACAAAAGCTGGGTTTGATTTCAAATTTCCTCAGATCATCAGACATCAATTGAATTTTTCCTTACAGAATCATCTAGGAATTTGTTTAATGGCGACGGAGAAAGTTGCAGCTTCTGAGGCTCTGCGGCAACTTCGACAAAAACTTAAAACAAAACCAACTAAGAGCACGCCGCTCTCCTTACCTCTTGCGATGTCGAACGAGCCAAGCTTTAATCAAGGCCATAATCCAGGCGGAGGAAGTTGCACCTGCCGTGGAAATGGCTCTACGTCGACTTCAGCATCAAATAGTGCACGATCCCATTCAACAAGTGCCCATTTTGATGCTCCACCTCCCCCATCACCAACGAGCAGCCATCTTCATTCCTTAGCAATGAGCACTGTTGGTATGTTTTCTGTCATTTTTTTGTCTTTATCCTGTGTATGGTTTGGATGAGTTTAAAGTTTGGTATTGGACTGGAACCTAAGCTAATTATGCTCTTTATTAATCCGACCGTTGCGTTTCCATTTTATTTAGATGACAAACCGTTGTCGTTTTATTGCATTACTCTTATCTTAATTTTTACTGAATTTTACACAAAATTTAATATCGTGATTATCATGTTGCTAAATGTCCTTCGTAATAAAAATATAGGTATTCCGCCAGGACCAACGTCACCACGTTCAATCGATCAAGTTAAGGAGCAAATGATTTCAATCGAGGAAGGTTTGATGGTTGGGACAGATCCAAAGAAAATGAGTGAGGATGGATTTGCCAAGCAGTTAATAGCTGCAAGAAAGATTCGGGATCTAATATGCACGAACCGAGATGATCTCATTAGAGAACTGATTGATCGAAAGCTTATCCCAAAGCTCATGAGGTGAGAAGGTCTAATCAGGACTTTTTTTTCAATATCGATAAACTTTGATTTTTGTTAGCTTTCCTAAATAAAAGTCGATAGTGCTCTTGAGCTATCATATGCAAGTCTAAGTTTTATTTTTTCACTAAAAAATTTTATTTAGTTGTCCAATCACTACTTTGTTTCAAGGCTTTTCATCAATAAATTTTTCTAGATTTCTCGAGTGTGTAATTGATACCTTGAACGACAATAAGGTAACATCTTTTCTCGCACTATTTTACATAGATGGCTACATCCACGTCAAAAATTAGAGGTCCAGGTTGAGGCATTATGGGCCCTAACGAATTTTGTTGCTGGTGCTTCTGAGCATGCAGGGCCTTTGATTAAACATGGGGCAGTATCTGCACTTACTCAGCTTTTAGCGTGTTCTAGTCAAAACGTTTCCAAACAGGTAGTTTGGTTATTGGGTAGTCTAGCTGGAGGTGGTACAGGGGCAAGAGATGCTGTAATATCAGGAGGCGTTCTAATTCCACTGGTGAGTGCAATTTCTTTAGTTAGGAACCCTATTAAAACAAACAAATGTCTTGGAATATAGTTCTGGTTTCTTACTGTAGAAATAGTATTTTGGAATACTGATGGTTATGTAAGAAATCGAATTCAATTTGTGACTCCTTTTAAGATGACATGAAGAAAGAAGATAATCTTTTGAGTAAGTTTGAATCTACGTTCCTGATCTAGTTTCTGAGAGCTTCTACAATCGGTTGAAAGCAGTGAAGAATCTATGTAGGCCTTTGTTAATAAGGAACATAATTTTTGTGCGCACTTCAACAATAGGTGAGAAAAACGTAATTAATAATTTAGAATACAGGAAGTTATCACAATTGAACAGTTCCTAGTTTCAGTATCGATTGATAATTTGGTCGAGGAATGTAGTCTTGGAACTTTTCTATGTGGGTCTTTCCTTATTGATGTATTCGGACTCAGGCGGATTGCGTCCGTGGCAGGTTGACTGCTTGGAGCGATACCAGGCGAGCCGTGAATTGCTAAAAGTATGTGCATGGGCATTATCAAAGGTTTGTGATGGACAGACACAAGGACAGCAAGAAGTCACAAAGGTAAAGAATACGAAAATGAATGAATTTGTCATTATTTACATGTAATTGTATAAAATTCGTTGAGATTTAATAGAATTTACTTATTTAGCATGTTTTTTATATATATTTATAGGAATTCATTGTTATTTACACCTGGGTTAGTGTTCGTACATCAGATTTTCGCAAGAAAACATTCTGTATTTTAAGTAGTAGTCTATTTTAAAACGTATAAAATAATTAAAATTATGTAATTTAATTGTAAAATATAGGTGAAATTTTTTGATTTATATCAATAAGACTACACAAAAAATATTGATATAGCTCAATATGAAGCCAAATAAAATAGGCCTTCAAAATGTAGATGTGCTTACATTTTTTTTTAAATTGACAACAGATAATACCATTAAGTTCTATATTGACATGAAAATAAAAAAGTTCACTGCATATTAGTAATTGAAATCAGAGCAAGATTTTTTTATTATGATGTACTTGGTTCTGCCATCTAAATATAAAATTAAAATAAGTGTATATAAACATTGTGGTAGGCTATGCCTGTATTATCTGGCTTACTTCAACATCCTGGAGCTGATGCGGAGACACTATCACATGCATGTTGGGCAGTTAGCCACCTGTGTGATGGGCCCGGGGCTCATGTGAAGGCTGTTGTGGAAGCAGGTGCAGTTTGGCGGTTGGTCGAATTAGTAAGGCACACCAGCTGGCGAGTGGTTAAACCGGCGCTAAGAACAGTAAGTTTTAGAAATATGCACGCAGAATAAACTTCGGAATTCGATTTTATGGATTTTTCTCTTTTCACAAATAAACGAAAGTGTTATACTGTTACAAGTTCAGATTCAGATTTTCGGGTACAATGAATTAAATTTGCAGTCCCAACAAATTCGTTATTTGTTACATTCAAAGTTAATTGTATAAAATGCATTCAATATAACATAATTCAGCTCATGGCATGGTAGACATGTTGGGGTACAAAAGCCCTATCCTTTCCTTGGAGCAAAAGTAGTGATATGGAAGGTTACCATATGTCGATGGCTAAAAATCTTGATAATCACATCTTAACGAAAATATATAGAATGATTTGTATCAATGGAACGTATTGTGATCTTTCAAATTCTGCACTGTATTTGCAGAAATTTTAGAATATTTTTGAGTGTATGTGTATATAAAGATATATCCACCTGTACAGTGTACATTTTTTAAAATTCTTTATGATAAAACTAGCAGATTGCTTACCTTTAAATGCAAAATAGGACTTAACGACTTTATTTTGCATTTAGATTGGAAATATTGTGTGTGCTGAAGATGATGTTGACTATACCCAACATGTGATTGATGTTGGGGCTGTTTTGTGTTTGAGGCAACTCATTGGGCATCCACACAGGGAAATTCAGAAGGAAGCTTGCTGGACCTTAAGTAATATAGCAGCAGGGACAGTTGAGCAGGTGAATATGTCATTGTCCCACATATGATATATGTATATATATATAAACACAGTTGTCTCTGTGTAGCATCTATTTTTCTGCACTGTGGCTGATTTTTCACTCAATCCTAGTCATGGATATCTGCTCCTATTACCATCGAAAATGCAGCAAAAGTTGCTTTATGATGAAATTTTTTTCAATGAAGTACATTGATCTATTTTAGTACGCTCAAAGTTCTAATGGACGCGAACGAGCTTTATTAAACTTTAATGTAAAGAAAAATTAAAATTTTGGAAGGCCTCACACGACACATAATGAGATAACCTTTAATTCATAAAAATTTATTAAAAGCTACAATTTAACTTCGTGGTACTTGATAAATGCATTTGCTGACATCTATAAGCTTATAAATCAAGTATTTGTCTTAGTATCAATCATTTTACGTAAAAGCAGTGTATCAATAAAGCATTCGTATTAGTGCATAAAGTTTTAGAATACCTAATGCCCTATTATTGAGGAGATAGTTTTGAACTTATGTTTGATAATTGATGCAAATAGACTGTCAATTTGGTTTATCAAATGAAATTCAAAACATTTAAGTTTATATTTTCTCATGATTTGATATTATTCACAACTTCATTTTTGAGTGTCACATTTAAAAATTGAAATAAATCAACTCTGTTATATTTTATATTGATTACCATCTTATATTTTCCTTTCATTTTTTGTCAATGCGCATAGATTCAGACGGTTCTAGACAACGACTGCATGCCCTTTGTAATATCGTTAACTTGCGTATTGAAAGATCAGGAGGTCAAAACGGAAGCTTGTTGGGTTGTACTTAATGCCACTAGTTGCGGATCTGACACGCAGGTTAATATACGCATTATAAGCATTAATGATACAAATCCCTTAGAATTAATTGGGAACTAGCTTTTAGTATTAGTATTAAGTTTTTAATTTAAAGAAAACTCACCTTTATCAAGTTAGAACTAGAAATCTATGCTTGTTGAGTGAAGAGATCAAGGAAGTGGATTAACTATAAAGTTTAATCTGAGCATTTACTTTGAATTATTCCTTATACTGAAGCATAATGCATGGAAATGTAGTTCATATGTTTGTATCATTTTGTTTGCTTACAGATTGAGTTTTTGGTAGAACTGGGATGCATATCTGTGCTGGCAGATCTACTCACTGAAAGTAGCATGGCAATGATGGCGCTTGAAGGATTAGAGCGTGTTCTTCAGGTTAATAATTTTGACCATTGCTTCTCATGCCTTTTAGATTCTGTATCAATAGAATAGGATTTTAATTTAACATATATTTTCAATGTAATAGCGATGGAAAATAATTTTACATTATTTGTCCAAATTAATTATGTGTTGGTGCAATAATTTAATATAGTGAAAATATATGTGATGAAATTGGAAATAGTCCATTATAGATAATTATTCTTTTTTGTATAGCATTGAATCAGTATCTAACAAAAGGGATGAACTCACTGGTTTGTTGCACATACTTAGCAAAATGATGAGAACATGCAACATTACAACACCAGTAAACTTCGGATAAAACAAATTGGCTTTTAACGAACTTTTATGTATAACGAATAATCGAAAAAGTCATATTGCTACAAGCTCAGCTTCTGATTTCTGTATAAAACAAATTAATTCGGTGGCTTCAACAGATTCATAATTTCTGATGTTTATTCTAATTGTCCAAATAAACAGGATAAATACATATATTTCTCTTCTTTTTTCTGTTTTACTGCTCGATGTTTGATGTTCACTATATCAGCCTCAGCATTTGTGACATTTTCCAACAAAATAATCTCATTAATTAAGTTTTTTAAACAACAGAGAGCTGATTATGATTCGCTTTGAATATATTCTGTCGGTTTGTGTTAACTCAGTCTCTCATGATGCAGCAACGCACGTTACAAAAGTTTCAAGGTTATTCTGATTACAATGTAGATTGTGTTTTTTAATTTGAAATAGTTAGTCACATAAAATTCATTATGTTTTTTTGCTTGTAGGTTGGAGATAGGCTGAACAGAAGGGAACGTGCATTAATTGCTGCCATAGCCATGAAAGCCAGAGATGAAGACCATTCAAACGATGAAAAAACATCTGTTCTTTTGGAGCGACATCTATTCGGTAACCCCTTTGCGCCGCTAGTTCCTGTTGCCAAATTGGAAGCCCTGGAAAGCAATAACAAGTATGTCTCTTTAATAAATAAGTTACAATTATGGTAAAAAACCAGATGAAAAGCTACGAACATCAATTTATGAATTATTTACATATATATATATATATATATTGTTGAAGTAAGAAAATTACGCAATTTGTATATAACACTCTTAAGCAATGAAATATTATGGTTCAAAAATTGATTTTGATTATAGTTGGCTTTAGCAAGGCTTGTTATGCCACAAACAAAATCTCATGAAATTCTTAAAGATGCTAAATATATGAATGATGGAAGAAATTTATAAAAAATGGAAATATTTTAAATTTTTATAATCACATATGTCTCATGTGATAATTCATTAGAACTTTAAATAAAACCATGTGTAAAAGTACAAGAATTAAGCACATTAAAAATATTGCCCTAAATGAGAGATTGGAATTGTTTTTTATTGGTAGTTGATTTGATTTTTATGATGTTACATGATATTTAATAAATGTAATCGTTTTTACATGCGTCAATCGACTAAAAGTTTATACAGTACCTGGAGTAAACTTCAGATTTAATGAATCTATCGGGACATCAGAATGCATTCGTTATGCCTGAAATTTTTTATATACGAATATATGAAGCTAAACTTGGCACAATATGGTTTATTCATTATTAAAAGTTACACTTTATTAAAAGCGAATTCGTTACATCCAAAGTAACTTGCTGTATGTTGCTAAGGAATGAGTACTAATTTTATCTTTATTTCTATTTTTTTATTTTTTGCTTTGTGCAGTTCCCTGGGTAAGCGTGCTGCCTCGATTCGAAAACTGTATTACGTAAACTGTGCAATATGCTTAAGAATGTAAGTACCAATTTTCCTACAGCTGATGTATTTGGACAAAATAATACATATAATTTCTAATGAATATGCTGACAAGTTCTTCGTTTAGACTAGGAGTTATGCAACTTTTTTTACAGGAATAAATTTTTCTTGAACCATTTTGAAGTTAAAAATTGAATTTTTTCAAAACCGAAGGTTATTACTACTCATTTTCGAAAATCCATCTAATGGTGTCACCTATTAACATTACCAGTTGCTTATGCCATAAAGCCACTTGTGCTGATTGGCTAAGCTCAATTTGAACTTTTAAAGTTCTTTTTAAATATATACTTTTGTTCAGTATTTTTTCAACTTTATTGGAGTATTTTCAGCGTATCAAAAATTTGTTGAACTATTGCTGGTGTTATTTTGAGTAATTTTAGTAATCCATTATCTTTTTTGTCTTTAAACTTTCTTTTATGCATTTTTTACTTTCCATTTTCAATAAAATATTTTTTGTAAAATCATCATCCTCGAAATCCAACTAATATGTTCTAGAATAGATAAAGGCATTTAGGATTGCAACTATATTATAGCTTATCGAACCCTTGTCCAATTTTAGTCGTTGTAGTTTCTATAACCATGCATTTTGCACGTCTTGATTCTTAAGTAAATTTCTTTACGTCATAAGTTTGTTTTGAAATTTGATTGACTAGATTTTCGAGAGGTAGCGGAGAAACACACTTCTGCAATGAGTGTCAGTGCGACGTGTGTCTATCCTGCAACTGTGTTCGTTTCCATCTCAGCTTTTTGCAAGAGCAGTGGGGCGAATTAGAGGGCCAAGAAAAATTAGCAAAGGAACAGCTGAGATTAAAAAAAGCGAACAAAAAAAAGCGCCCAAAGGATAAAAAGGTATGTTTACATGCATATTTTTTAGTGGGGAGGGGGGCTTTTAAATTCTATTGAATATAGTACGCATGTATGAGTATTAAATACTTTAAGAAAAATAGCTAGCATAATGTAGGTATCATAATAGAAGGTTATATAAATCAACTTCTAAAAACTGTCCGGTTGATGATTCTTACAGGCAAAAGACAATGAGCTGAATGGCCAGAAAAGCATAATTACCAATAAAGATTCTGAGAAAAATTCTCAGTCCAGTCAAAATACTGGTACTCCATCCCCACAATATTCCGATTTACCCATGTTTTCACGGTCCCTTCCCCCCTGGGATAGCCCACCAGAACTTCAGCCTAGTTCTAATCACAGTGAAGAGAAAATTGTTCCAACCCCATCAGTGACTAGTCCCCATAAACAAAGACTAGTATCTAGGCCGTCTGTTGTTAACATGACAAGTCCACGAAAGCAGCAGTTGGCTAGTGCTAGTTCACAAACGACTAAGAATAGTCCAGGGAATAAAAGAGCAGATTCAAAAAAGGCGACAGAAAATGGGGCATCTCCAAGAATGCGCAAAGAGAATGATGAGCTGAAATCGAATCGCCGAAAGAATCGCACGAATACTTCGCCTATATCCCAAAGTAATGGAATAACTGCAGAGAATGTTGAAGTTTGGGAATCACCAAAACGTACGTTTTCATTTATTTGTTATGTAAACAAAAATATTCTTATTCCTCAATGCTTAGATTTTTTTCATAAATTTGCGTATAATCATTAAACTGGAGTAATATTTGGCTCAAACCTATATATCTTGCAGAAAAAAATATATTTTTTGTAATTAAAGAAAAATTTTCATATTTTCCAAAAATGATTTAAATGAAAGGAAATAGTAGATGATTTGTAGAAATTATTTTTACATAATGGCATTGGCTCATTCTTATTGGATTGTTTGTACTGCCATATATATTTGTCAGTATAGATTTAGAGTCCAACTCTAGATCATAAATTTAACTTTTTTAATTTTCAGTAATTATCGGATTGTCGAATTTCGCACCAAATGAATCAATTATTTTTTTCTTGCAGTTAAAATCAATGACAGCATTGAGGAAAACGAAAAATTTGTTAATTTTCTTCAAAAAACTGGATCTATTCTAGCACTGGCTCAAATTATGGATGAACAAGATGAGCAGCGCGCATCAATATCAAAAGCTGATTCGCCCCCTATCAAAATCAGCCCAAAAGTTACCTCCAAAAAAGAGTCCCAGAGCGGGCATAATTCCAGTGCTACCCCGGTAGCCAGAAATGGTAGTACAAAGGGTCCTTTGAAAGCATCCAAAGGTCGGAAGTCTGGAGACCGGGATTCATAAGGTTGATCACTATGCAGGACTGCAGAGTTTTGAAATTCCTTAGTGTGCATCAGTTCATTTAGGCAACTATGTAGTAGCAAGTATTGACATGATGATTTTAAATCAAAGTCTTTTTGCTGCTCTTTTTGCCTAGTATATGCTTTTTTGTATCATTTAGAGCGGTAGTAGTGCATAAGTCAGTCTATTCTTCGATACAAATCAATTATTGTATTGTATTTTCAGATTACCATATATAATGAACTTGTAATGCTAAATATTTGGTCAATATTTGAACAATTCGAGATATTAGATCATGAAAGATCTTTGACGAGTCGAAAGGGAGTGCATATATGTTTCGAGTCCCACGGTAAGACATTGTCATAAGACTGAATGAAAAAATAATTGCAGTTTGCAAATTAACCTGACTCAAGTAGTCTGCATAAGTTAACTAAAGCATTCAAATCATTTAATGATAACGATGAAGATGAAATATATGGAATATTAATTGCTCGTATATCAATATTAGTCGATTAATGAATAATTATTTGAAATGGTTAATAAACTTACTTTGATGTTATTATTACTAATGCTCAAGACCTTTTTTACCCTGCTACCGATGAGATATAATTCAAGCAAATGACTTCCGGGCATCCTGAACCAAAAATAATGATATAGACAGAATGTTTTTTAAAGCAGTATTGAAATACATTAGTTTCAAGTAAGGCAAGAGTATGATTTTTAGACATTAAACTTTGATGCTAATCTCATTTTTGGTTTTACAAGTAACATTTAATTCTATTCAATATAAGTTTAATACAGGCTTCTGTAGTATATAATTTTCAGCCTTAAAATTTCCAAAAGAGTCGTCACAGTTTCAAATATCTTGATAGATGGAATCTTTAAAATAAATTATTCTTATTTTAGTTCTATTTATTTAGTCGTCATATAAACTAATTGTTTACTCTGTTGTTTAATTCAACAGAATATATAGTCTTTCATATGGTGTTAGAAAATATACTTCTGATCGCCAAGAAATAAAGGATTGACCTACTAAAAACTTTCATAAATTTAAAATCCTATTAGATTTGCTAAGATGCTTGCTTGCATCAGCATTCAATATCAAATGTAACAATCTCAAATAAATCGCATGATTTTTATTGTGAACTCATGTGGCATTGAATCAGTACACTTCATTAATTACAAGTTCAATATTTTTGAAGTAACCACAGCCAGTAGTTGTCATATCAGACAATGTTGCTACTAAAAACTAAATGATGAGCTTGAGAATTAAAAAATTGTTGCATGCATTCCAAAATGCAAAACGCTAAAACAATTTTGCGTTATCGCTATGGAAAAATCATTATTGCCAGAAGTATAAATAGGGATGGATGTTCGTCATAAAGCAATGCCGCGATAGTAAAGAGATTATTTACGGACTTGAAGAATAATTTTAAAAAATATCATTTCAGCGCAAAAAGTTGTTAGAGCAACTTTGTAAACAAATTCCTCAAGTTGATATTTTGTATTTCAATTGAAGTTTCTGTGCATAAGAAATCTGCCATATAAAAGAAGTTTTCATGAGCAGTGATAAAATTGCACGATATGATTACAGGACGAAGCTCCATATAAATTCTTCATGTAATGACATTGGCGGCAACCACAATCACTCTAGTTATTATCATACATTCGCACTTCTGTGCTGTTTAATATTGATTCTCATCATGGCGTTGTATTCGATGGTTATCAGTAAAATAATACCACAAACAGGATATGAGATCTTAGATAGAATAGCCGCTGACAACTACTACTGCTACCTAATTCCTCAAACTTTACTTCCCATGACGTTTGCGGCTTACTGTTCTTGGGCCTCATTGAAGTTGTACAGAGTGTCTCTGTAGCCATTTCTTTAGGCAATCGTTTGAACAATGAAAATCCTACAAGTTGATTCAAGCTGAACAAAGCAGTCTTTTTATAATAAACATTTTTCTATGACAAATACCTATTCAAGCAAGTTATATTTTATAAAAATATATGACAAGGATTAAACTGTAAATGTTGATTTTGCAGTTAAGTTCAAAAGTTCTTTTTAAAAATTAAATTACCAAAAAAATACAACTTTTTTGGGCACGATATAAAATTCAGTTGATGTAAAAAAATTAGCTTTTAATCAGAAAAATTAAGTCAATACATGTACATTGATGTTAAAACGTTGCCTTACCTATATGCAACTTTTTCCCTCAAAAAGCGTAAGTCGCAGAAACTTAGTTTTTGGTTACAAAGCTAAATTCATCGTATAGCATTAATACTGGCTTCCAAAATATGGAATAAAAAATAATGAAAACTCTGGTAGCAGATTTATTTTCAAGCATCAAGGCCTAGTCCCAAAATAAGCCTATTATGTGATAACTGCAGTACTTATTTGAAATGAGTGCAATGACACACTTAATCTATTATATAAAGTAAACTCATCCAATTGTGGTCTTACGATGTCATTCAAGATGGAATATGGAACTTCTGATTGATAGATTTATTAAGATTGGAAAGCATGGAAAATTTTTTGCACAGCTTCTCTATCCATAGAGAAATGCATGTCAATACCAATGCTTTTTTAGAGGAAACGTACTAACTTTCCATAGATGACATGACGCAGTGTTGATTAGAATAGTAATTAGACAACAATAAACTAATGAAATGCAGTGACCTAATATCAAGATAAAAAATAATAATTACTCCTTGAAAATCATTAGTATCTGGATATTTAAGATATCCAATTTCAGAATCGAATAAAAAATTGATAGGCATGAAAGTGGTAGTTGAATGTAGCAAAGACCAGATGTTAAAACTCGTAAATTAGTTTGAGCAGATCGATAGAGGTCATTTTAATACAAATTAAAATATTAAATAGGTGCTTAAGCTATAAAAGCTATAAAAAACTCAAATTCTATGGAGAGAAATTGACATTGGGCATGGGGTTCATAGCAAAAAGATTTCTAATACATGAGGAAAAAAGGTAGAAGCACTTTATTTTGGAAAATTTAATGTAAAAAAGTAATTTTTTAAATGTGAGAAAGAAATATTAATATTTCAGTTGCATGATTTTAAATTTTTACTTCTTGTTTATATTTTTTCCATTCAATTTTTGATTTGCATTATTCAGCAGTTTTGCAGCAAAAAAATACATTGAGTCTCTATGTCAGGTCTCCTTCTACCTGGCATATTGATCAAAATAATATCTTTAGCTCTGGCATGGAATAGAAATCTTGAATAAGCATATTAAACAATTCATTGATAAACAAAGTACAGCATAGCAATATATATAAAGTATTTTCATTAATCCAAGAAAAGAAATACTTGATAATGCCTCAAATTGCTTGGTGTGCAATATTCCCTCCAGTGAGATATCAGCGAGTGACAATCAAAACTTATCTTTTTTCCATCTTAAGACACTGAAGTCCAACTCAGAAGATGCAGGATTAGTAAACATAATGGTAGCACCACGACAAAAATTAGTAAAACATGAGAACTGCCCACTCATAATAGCCCGGTGTTAGGAATGCCTAACATATCCCTAACAGTTAATGTATATCTTAACACATTTAAATATCCGTTAATATTTTAATACAAATCAAGGAACGAATTGAACAATGAATCGTGTTTATAACTGCATTGACCAATTCATTCTTGTCAACGCTTCTACGACATCTACTCTGCTTCAATTTTTGGCATCGTTTTGTCATAGTTTTGTGGCAAAAATATTACTAATTTTTAAGGAGCTTGTTCTTTTTGGTCTTGTTATACAATCTTTATACCCAGCTGTCAAAGAACTTTACTTGTAGTCCATTGTGTTAATCTGAACCTTCAAAAATGGTTTGCTGTTACATTTTATTAGTAACTTTTTGTGATCTGCTTCAATATCAGCAATTGATTGTTGATTTCAGTGTTGCTAGAGGCAGTCCTAAAACTGATCAACAACCCCAGTGAATGCATTTTCTCTCAACAAAATCAAGTCACGGGGAGTATCAAGCAGAAGCAACTTTTTAAAAGGCTCATTATCACCATCTCATCCAGCTTTGAGCTCTATAAAACTTTCTACTTTCAGAGTTTGGTTGCTAAAAAATTAATGATTTCATTTTGATCAGTTTCACAGCATGCAAGACAAATGTCTCTGGCATATAAACCTAGATCAAGGGTGAATGTTATAACCTGAATTCAAGTATCTCCATATTGCTCAAGTATGACTCAGTAAGAACTCAGCATATGTCCAGCAAGTATATCCTCATCACGTGGACCCTTAATTCCACATTCAGCAATTAAAAGTCCAACAAATTTCAACACCTTCAGTTGTGCAAGAGTCAAATTTTTAGCTTGAAACATTGTAATCAGTATGTTTATTTTACCAGTAACTGTTGCAATAGCATTTGTAACAACTTAGCAGGATAGTGATGGTGCTTGCCATAGTTTTTTCTCTTCAAAGTATTGTAATAAATAAATGTACTTATCCACCACCCATTTTGCAAAGTTTTTCATTGCAATCCATTGGATTGTTAATTTTGGGTAAGTTACTCACATTTTAGTGATAAGATTCTTTTGATGCCACAAGTGAGCTATAAAAGTGTTTGTTGCAGCACTGTAGGCACCAATCATCAATTGTTCAAAAGACTTCTTCATAATGAGAAAAATTTTGGTGTAACTTACACCAAGCTTACAATATTTTAAACTTGGATTCATTCTCTATCTGAGTTGCAACTCCCTGAACTCAACCGGTAATTGTGTTAGCTTCATCAAATCTGAAGTTCAGTATTTTCTCATGTCACATAGAACAAATTACATCCAGTGAACTAGTTATAAAAGCTGTTATAGTATTACTAGTATTGCATTCAAACATTGGAATTGCCAGTATATAAAAACTAAAGATTGTTCTGAACATAAAATTAAATGCACTCATCAAAGCATGATGATCCAAAGTGAGTAGAAGGATTACCAGCAAGTGAAAATATCCATATAGATCAAGATACCAGGGCATCAAAAATTCACTGGAGTTTGATAGCTACAACCTGGGCAATGTTTGCAATACCAGTATCATTGATAGATCTTATCTTGGCCAAATCTTTACGTTTTTTGTAGAACATAGGATAAACTCTGTTAGATAAAATGATAGTCCAGCAAAGATGTAGTCAATGATGACATCAAACTGCAGTATATTTTTAATAGCAACTGAATTGAATCTCTTTCTGTCATTTCCAGTCTTTTTTAAATAATCAAAGAGCATACTTCTGAGTGATACTTTCATAATCTTGAGATTGAAAAAAAGGTCCCCAATAATAATATCAACAGTGCCAGAATTGATATTTACCTCTAAACACAAATTTTTTAGTCTTGTAGCACCAAAGTGAGCATTAACTACGTTCTTAAATCTTGGTTTGTAAAAAAATCTTTCTTTTCATTGCAGCTTAATTTTTGGTATTCCTCCAAAATAGCCTGGTGCATTGTAATGTGATGATCATTGCAATTTTAATGTTGATAAGGAGGTGCCCAGAACATGATGCTCATTGATCACTTTTGCTTTACATCTGGATTCATTTTTTTTGCTGAGATAGATACAAAACTCATATTATACCGATTACTGATTTAGTTACAGCATCATGAAGCTCGATATACAAGCCAAATGTCTTTTCATGCTATGAATGGAAGGGAATTGATTAGTTTGTTGCAAGTTTTGGTAACTTAGGAGCCATTGAAGACTTTATGCAGTAATCATAGCCAGATATGCAACTTTTATAAAATTTGTTCATGTTAATTTCGGCACATCGCGAGCTTGAAAAATCCTTAATTCCGGAATAGTTCCAAATTTTGCCGGTTTCAAGGAGGCCTACTCTCTGGTTCCGAAATAAAATTTTTCTGTCGATACGTAAAAAATGTACTGACTTGTACAATAAATGACCGTTTTGTACCGACATTTCCTAAAACCCAGTTAAAAGTATTCGTTGCGAAACGCTTTCCATCTACGAAATTTTTACCGACAAAATCGCCAAACTTCATCTAGAACGTTAAAAGTGCATAATAGACTTAAAGTTACCTAAAATAATCTCATCTTCCTCAGCTTTTATCCTGTCTTAATTTGTTAGCAGGCACCATGGAGGTAAGTTACTGCGTTCGGATTTTGTATTGGTCATTCCGTCAAAATAATAATAATAATTTAACAAACTATGTCTTAAGAGCCTGTATAATATGAAGGCACTCCACCCGCTCTCTCGTGAAACCTTCGCTAAAATTATAAAATTTATTTGAGAATTTTGAAACTTGAACTGTCCTGAAATTGTATAGTATATAATACGTCGTGCAAATTTATTTCAATCGTTTCACTGAAATAAAATTACATGATACTTTATGTTGCGCAGGAGCTTTGATATCGTGTTTCATTGTTTTATCTTACTGTCTTGATAAATCTTATATTCATAGAAAATATCCTATTCTCACAGTTTAAAATTTCAATCGTTATTTTTTACAAATACTTAACGAATGTAATTGACAACTTCATCTAGCTCTACTAATTTTAGAGGGAGAATTATAGAAATTTTACTGAATCGTATCATTTGCAGGGAGTTCCAATGATTTTTGCTTCAAGCGTGGTGTATTTGATTGCCTCATCAATAAGATGCAATCAAGATCAATGCATTGGAGTAGAAATTTATGCCATATTAGTCGCTCTTCTATCTCTGTTCATTACTTTGTCAATGATGATATTAAGTCGTTCAGAAAAATCTCTAGTTTTGTCGATGTACCACAAATACATTTCAGGATTTCTTTTTGTCTGGTGGATAATAGGCGCATCAGTTGGCACATTGTGAGTTATTAACAAGTTCTTTTACTCATTTATGCTTGACTCTAATTGTATTTCTCAATATTAGCACCCCATGCAAGTTAGTAATTAGTTTTGTCCATAAGAGTCAACTTAACAGTATAACTTTTCCTTTCCTCAATATTATTGATTCTCATCATGTGTCTCTTCTTATCTTGAATGCTTGAAACGAGCTTTTACTTTTTTTTGTCAACTATTTTTTATTTGAAATTTTTAATGGCACAAATATGATATTTTCAATCTATCATTGCAAATATATATAGCAATCTGAACTAATTAAAATTGAAATTCTCATTATTCCTTGTGATTTAGTAGTAGTATTGCACATCATTCTAAACTGGTGCTATATATAAAGGCAAATTTCCAGAAGAATTGTATCATCGCTAATGCTATTGGATATTTGAGGCCAATCATACACTTCAATGACTTTTTAGTTCATAATGAGTTGCTTTTATTGAAAAATCATATCTCAGAATAATTTCTAAAATATGAAAACGATTTAAAATATTTTCTAGTTATTTATTTTAGCTCTCTTACATAGTTAAATATATAGTTGTTTTCATTTTGCTGACACTAATGTCAGCAAAATGAGTGGTGCAGAATAAGTAATAGTAATCTGACTTTGAATAATTGAAGGCTTACGAAAATACAATATATTTACTGAAAAATTTATCAAGTTTGTAAAATTTTCAAATCTTTTTAGTGAGGGTCCATTTCAAGACGTTGGCAACGGATATTTTTCAGCTTGGGCTGCTCTTTTGTTCTCTTGCCAGTATATTTATACATCAAATGATGCGGTAAAAGGAGTTATGGATAAAGGAGCAAGTATGTTCATGGGTAAAAATGAGGCCAACGCTGGCAACAATTTTCAAGATGTAGACAACTCAGTATGATCAATTGCTGATTCAAAAAACAAACATGAATTGCTTGCTAACATGGACCATTTAACGTGCACAGTAAAAAACTATAAATATATATGTATGCCATTTGTGATTATGAAAAGGTAATATTTATGTAGCACATATGCCAGTCTTTAAATCTGGAATTGAATAAAAAAGTTCACAGACCAAGTCAATATTATAATGGGTTGGTTTGAACTTGAGAATACAGGTTCAGTTCAGATTTTATTTATAAACTGACTGTGAACCGTGAAATTCACAGTGCTATTAGAATGTTATAAAGAGGAAAAGATATTTTTCAGGAAATCTGGGTGAAAATTCCTTTCTATAGGCTTCATTGTCAATGCAGTTTACATTTCGGTTCAGATAAAAAATTATTCGGGTATTATCAAATTTTTATTTAACCGAAGCTAAGTAATATATTATCTAATTTCTGGCAAAGAATTTATTTTGCTACCCGGCCATAATACAAAATTTTTGGCTTTTTTGAAAAGGACATAAGATTAAGTTCTAAGAATGCTGGTCAATATACGAATGAAAAAGAAATATATATATAGCTTAGGGGGTATAAACAAAAATCCGCATGAGAAATGAACTGATGTGTAATGATGCACCATCGTCAATTCGAAAGCCAATAACTTATCTAAGTTACAGCACTTCTGGCATAAAATATGTATATTATCATTAATTTTGTTTTGACTTAACTTTCAACGAAGTTTTGAAATTATGATACAATTATTAGCATAGCTCGAGCGTTCACATAGAAGTTTTATACGATTTAATCCATTGGTGTAATGAATTGAATATAAGAATAACTTGAGTGAATCAAGACTTGCGGATAGTATTAGTTTAAAAAGTTTAATAAATTACAGGGGATGAATTTAAGGGATTCTACTCTGCGCTATACAAAAAAGGCATTAAAAGACAGCACTATAAAAATTGGCAAATGCTATTCTTCATGGCATAGCATATTTCGACATTTACTATGATTCTTCAGACACTGCTAGTTCCTGTTGTCTAAGCATTATTGACACGGCTTTTGCCACATCAGAATCTTCAGTTCTCTCGTACATCTTTTTTAATTCGTCGGAAGCCCAGGAAAATAATGCTGCGTTCACTTCCACATTTTGATTAGTACGTAGCACTTTAGAATTGCTTTTATCTGACATGAGAGCTGTACACGTGATACATAGACCATGCAGTGCTCTCACTTTCCCTACAGTCGAATATTACATACTTATTTTGAATCCAATCACAAGGCAAAAAGAAAAATATAACCCATATACGATAAAAACTTGATTACAAAGGGTCAACATACTAAACTGTGGAAAAACATACCAAAGCACGTATAGTGCAAGTTTAGGTTATAATATTACATAGAAGTAACTTTCTTAGAAGGAGGAATAAAAACATTGTAGCCTTATTCACGTGTGACAAGATTTCTCGAATGGTTAAACAACAATTTCAACCTTTGAGGAGTAGAAATTATATGCTCTCCTACAAAACTTCTATGAATTGATCGTTCAATATTTCACTTTAGCGATAACATACAGCAGGATTAACAGCATAAAAATAATGATCATAAATAATTGACTAAAATATTCCACAAAAAAATTACTGATTTTAATGGAATTGGTATAATGACCAATATTTTGCATTCGGGATTTGCAAGGTAAGAATCCCGTGCTAGAACCTCGATCGTCTAGTCAATCTCCTACTAGGCTTTATTGGTCAGTTCATAGTGGCTCATCATCAACGAACATACTCCACTTTAATATTCAACCCCCCCCCCCTTCCCCCCAAAATGTCATTACGTAGTTAATAGTAAATTAGAAAGAAAATTTTGAACCGAATATTTTTTTTTGCTAATTTAGCAAATGGTAATTACAAAGAATGTATGGATATATATAGACTCAGGTTTGAAATGTAGGTTTATAACAAAATTTTCAATTCATATCATTAATCTAAGTTTCTATTTTATAAATAGATAGCCAGTTTAAATATTGCTTTTTGCATCCGAATTGCAACTTGTGGCAAATTGGATATAAACTAGGCATGGTTAAAAAAATCATATATTATGAGTCCAAAAAATAAAATATCATCACATTTTGGCTGCCAGATATTCATCTTTTAGGTACAGCAGTACCAAAATGTAATACGTGCATTAGCATAAATATTAATTTTATGTATGTTGATTGGCTGGCTGGCTGCTAGTGCTTATTGCCAACTTTTAATGGAAATTGAAAAGTGGAAGTACTGCTCACCTCTAGATAACTCAAGACTTTGCGAAAAGTGCTTACGAGCCTTTAACAGCATATCTGGGCTGCTTAAGGTAAAATACAATTCAGCAAGACGGCAATGATTGTGTGAATCAGTTGGGTCAATCAATATTAGCTCTTCGTAGCAAAACACGGCAGACTCATAATTGCACTGAGATATATGCAGATTTGCGAGTTGTGTCCAGGCATCAACATCTCCGCAGTTCTGTAACAAATGCTGATTTAAGGAGTAGGCTGCCATTGATGTTTTGCCTTGGGCAATAAGTGCAGCGATGCTTTGCTTCGATGCTTTAGCATTTGCGGGATTTTCGCTCAAAATCAATTTGTATATTTGGTTAGATTTATCGAATTCTCCAATCGATTCAAACCTTAAGCACTGTAAGAGATCCACTCGAACACTTTTAGGAAATTTGGCATGCAATAATTCTATGCATTGATCAGCGGTGTCAAAATCTGAAGAATCTAATGCAGCGACGCAAACTTGCTCAATAATTAACCAACGTTCGTCACCTTTAAGAGCGTGAAGTCTCGTGTTAACTAACGGTTCGCCATATTTCATTACTAATTTGGGCAAACGCAGATTTTCATTTCTGATAAACCTTAAGAGATCGCACGAAGTCTCAAGAGTATTAGAGTCGCTCGCGGCAGAAATTAATCTCTCAAGTTCTCTCGAAGACATCAACAATATTATATTAGCTGACTTAAAAGCTTTAAAATGTTTTCTAAGCTAATAGATTATGTGAAGTTATTTGGATCAGGTGAAGATACTATTATTGGGTAAATTTGATTGATGGACAAAAAATGTTATAATTCATTTGCGATTACTCGGTATGCTGATCACACAAAACAAATGACTATTAATCTGCTCTGAATTCAAACACGAGAGCACCATATTGCAAGCGAACCAAAGTTGGTCCACATTTAATTTGCATTCTTTCATGCTGATTGAAGGCAAAAAAGTTCAGATGAAATTGACATATGACATATTGTTCCTTGTTGAACATCGATTTCATTTCTGGGTATAGCCTAATATGATCCAAAAGGATGAGCTGCACATTGCATTTCAAAATGCATTAGACTCGAGCTTCTATCTACTCTAGCATTGTAATTCCTTGATGTAATATTACCAAAACTGATCTTATGGTTCCTTATTACTACAGATATGTTGCTAATATTTCGGCTCTAATAGGCAACAGTAGTAATGACTTGTGATGATAAATCTCACACAAATTAATATCATTGTAGATAAAGTATCTTGTAACATACTGAGGATTCTTAAAAAGATTCAAGGTCATTGTAAGAAATGAAAAATAGCACAGTTTCTTCAATGGCATGTAAAAATAATTTAATTGTAAAGACATGACACTGTACTTAATCTAGCAATTCTATTCTAATTCTAGCTTTTATCTTTACCTTTCAGATATATTAAAGCAAATTTGACCACTTTCTAATTGTTAAGATGGAAGAAGGAAGATACAGTTATGTAATGTAGTACTTGTACCTACGCTAGGGGGTAAGACCAGTGTACGGCAGAAAGCAGACAGCAAGTGCAAAAATATTTAATAAAATATTAAAGTTTTATTTAACTTAGAAGAGTGAACATAAACACAAGACTGAACAAGTAAACATGTCCCCATTAGCTCCTGGGGTATACCCTCCTTAAGTACCCTTGAAACTGGCTTTCCTATGAATCTTGCTGAATCTCGCTACATCTTTTGCTCCATAAATATATATTGTTATTTTCATTGCTAAGCTTGTGACAATTCTACAACTATTTAAGAGTTCTAAGAAATTGTCTTTGGTGGAAATAAAGGGAGTAATTGATCTTAAGGCCAATTCAAGCAGAATTATAGCTTTGATGACAACTCTGGAATAATATCCAATCAATTAAAGTGGAGTTTGAAGTAGAATAGAAGATGGTAAAGAAGAGTTTTAGGGGAGCATGATGAAAATAGAGTGATTCTTTTGTTGGTTGAACTGGTTGAAGAAACTAATCTAGGAAGTTTCCAAGTAACAATAAGAAAGAAGACATGTGGCAAATTGTAGAGGTGTAGAACAAAGGAGTTCATGAAGGATTGTAACAAAAGTGTTGACATAAAGGGTTTGGCATTTAAGGCGCAATTAGGATAAAATGTGCAATGAGGTAAAAAAGGCAAAAATGTAAGCAAAATGTAAGTGAACATAGACAAACATTAGTAAGCGTAGTTGAGCAATTATGCCGTAACAATTTAAAGAGATAGCAGGACCGGCAACTATCCTAACACTAATACCTGTGTAATTGAGAAGCAATGACTTTTTATTATAACTTGTTTGAAGGTGTACAAGATATAAATGACAATGATGCATTTTTTGTAACTGTAGGGATAAAAGAGGAAGGATATATTAGTATAGTATATTAAATATATCTATGTGTGGAAGATGTAGCCCGGTGGAGGTGGCCAAGTCCAATGTACAACAGAAGGCAGATAAACGGCAAAGCAAAAATAAGATTTAACAAATATGTAAAAGTTTTTATTATAATTTGAAGTGAACAAAAACTTAAGACTGAACAAGTAAACATGTTCCCACTAGCTCCTGCGGTATACTCTCTTGAAGTGCCCTTAAAACTGGCTATCCGGTGAATTTCACTGCATCTTGCTGAATCGTTTATTTCACAAGTAAATGCAATAACTTCCATAGGTAGGCTTGTGACTATACTAGAATTATTGAAGTAATCCTTTGAAATTATCTTTAGTGGAAATAAAGCAGAGTAATTAATAATAAACCGAATCAAGCAGAAATATAGTCATGATGAAGTTTCTGGAGTAGTCTCTGACCAGTTGAAACAGAGTATGAAGTAGAACAGAAGATGGTAAAGAAAAGTTTTGGGAGAACATGAGAGTAGGTTTAGTCTTTCTTCGGTGGAACTAGTTACATGGCTCTGTGGAAAATGATCAAAGAGATTTCCAATAGACCATATGAAAGATGACATGTGGTAAATTGAAGTGTAGAACAAATGGATCCATTAAGGATGATGTCAAAGGTGTTGACATAAAGGATTTGGTATTAAGGCGTAATTGGGATTAACAAGGCGAAAAGGTGAGAAAAGTATAGGCAAAATATAGGCAAACATAGACGAGTAGTTATGCCGTAACAATTTTAAAGATATAGCATGACTGGCAAGTATTCTGACAGTAGCCTTGATAACAATTACCACCATTACTCAAGTCGAATGAAGACAAAATTAAGTCATATATATATATATATATGTCAAATGATGTAAATCTACTAAAACCCGGTTATAAATCTTAAAGTAAAAATAGTAGTCTTTTAATCGAATAGAATCGATCAATTAAGTTATTTAGTGAGAGTCTTAAAAATTCATTTCAACTAGAAAAAAACGATACAGTAAATTGATCTACCGCTCAACTTCGTAAATGTGCATTGAAAAAAATCTAGTACGATATTGAAGCCCCGAAGTTGCCCTCATCTTACCCATCGCTTGGGTGGGATGAAGCGATCCTAACTCTTCCCCTCCTTTATGTAATCTTCGACGAACAAGCGATATGTATGCAGATCTTTCGTTCTCTTCTCTGAATTTAATCCTTGTAAAGAAGAGGGTAGATCACGCATATGTACATATATATATATATTAAGTAAATGATAGTAATTAGTACAAAAATTCAACGCTAAGAGAGAAATGCGAAAGACGGAAGAAAATATTGCAAGCGTAATATTTGGAATCAAAGTAAAAAAGTGCAATTCATTCGTGAAAAATTTTAATGAAACTAATGGATTTTTAAAGCCATATTTACTAATGTATATGAACAAGATGTAAAAATCTGATGAGTGGATAAACTTAATTGCTAAGTGATGCATAACGGTATAATAATGGATGGTAAATTAGGGATTCTAAAGGGATTATTTCACAATTGAAAATGTGGAAAAAAATAACAGTATAAATTACGGAAATTTGATGTGTAGGATATGCACAAAATACCTAGCAACCAGTGTATTTATCACTTTTCCGCACTGTACTTCTGAGTGATAACTCTTACAAAATACTTATAAAAGAAGTTTCTACTTTTGAGAATGAAAAATTCATTGAAGTAGTTATTGAAGTCATAAATAAACAGCGCAATACAACTTTGAACATCTAAATTCAAACTGGAAAAAAAATAATTGTTTAGCATAGGTCAATGGAAAATAAGTAGAGAAATATGCTTAATCAGATGTATTAAAAGGAAATAAGGTAATTTAAAAAAAAACTGCCACGAAATTAGGTTTTTCTAAGTTAAGCAGTAAGATGATACTGATAGGTAACATGTAGAAGTACATACGTGGATATAATTATAAGCAGTCGCATTTCCTGAAAATATAATTTCCTGCAAAAAATGTAAAAAATTACTCACTTTAAATTTCTGCCATCATCATACTCAAGCATAACACTTTTCTCACATCGTTCAGGACGTAAAAAATCCCAAAGAGTTTGATAGCGATCGGAACTGGATTTTAACTTGTGAATATTCACTATGTAAAAACTCAAGCACAGCGAGATAACAGCAGGGCAACCTTCATCATGCCACTTTCTATAGAGCTCCATAACCATTCGGGAATCATCAGTCGCATTATGCGCCTGGCTCTCATGGTGACGATCGAATATTTTGCGGTGCGCTTCCGATAGCTGGCACCTACCTCCATGAACACACCTAAAATGATCGCATAGATCCACGATTCGAATATCAGTCAATCCGTCAGCTGGGTCGAAATTAATATGCTGTCGATGACCCGATCGAACGGCATCTGCAGCCTCACTGAATGTGAGAACGCTTAGATCAGAATCAATTTGCCAACCGACAAGAATGCCTGATTGCATGACTAAATCTTTTACCGCTGAACGAGCGATAGAAAGTCTCAGTCCTCTATTCCAGTTTGGGGTAAGCTTCCCGATAGTACGAGCAAAGCAATCATCTACGACTAACGCGTCGTCAGGAATCGCAACTCTCGCATAGAACAAATTCTCAAGCTCGAAGTCAACAATTCCTACGCTAACGAGAAGAGGGCGAAGTACCGCCGATGCTGGAATAGTCTCACAATCAACCATTTCACAATCAACTGCAATAGCATTTCTCCAATTTGAATTTTGGACTAAATCATTGTTGTCATCAAGCAATTCTGGAACGTTATAAAGATCTTTAACATTTGAATCTTGAAACAAAGATTGCTGAATTTTTTCCCTTTCATCATCCATGAACAATGTAGAAATTATGAACTGCTACCTCATGCGTAGTTAAGTCGTAGAAAAACTTGAGTCAATGCATATCTCAGATAAATTTTCTGCAAAAGACAACTCTTCCGAACACATTTAGAATTACAATATTCGACTAGAAAGACAAATTTAACGAATATTAGTTGATGTTAAATATTGATCTTAACTGTTTGTTGAGGATTTGAGGACGTGCAATGTTTATCAATAAAACCATGAAAAATATTCAATATGACGAGATTGCTTTGCTAGCTATCGCCGATCATTCAATCATGAATTTTTTTGTTCTTTCTGAGCTTGCTGCAGCAAGAACTCTATGATTACCAAAGTAGCCTATCAGCATATAACCAATTCAGTGTAGATGCACAGTTTCAGAGCATAAATTATGTAGATTAGGTATGAGGATAAGTTTGATAAAAAACAATTTCAGAATAAAGATAAAATATTCTAACCGCAAGAGTTGGTCGACAAGATAGAGTAACAAGGATGGATGCCATGACAGCTATGACCATATCATGGATGGACTGCAATGATTTCTTTTCCAATTCTATAGTGAATTGCCACGAATGCTATTCCACAAATTCCTCAATGTGTGTTAGAAAATCTCATCATCTACCCATGCAAGGAATCATGAATGAAAAAACAAGAAAAGAAATCATACATGTTTTTATTCAGAAAATTGACAAATGAATCCAGCACCTTACAATACTGGCATGACTTAAATCTTTTAAAAAGAAGTTTCATTTGCTTCAGGAGCTGCTGTTGCTCCATTTACAGATCCTTCTCTGGGTCAACTAGCTTCTGTGCTAGCAATCACCACTCTTATAATCCTCAACCCCAATCCCTCCTCTCCAGTATTGCATGTATATTTTCAGGTAGCCAAATAAGATTTCAATTGTATAGTATGCGCTACTAATCGCAGAAATTGTTTTGTGGTTCCCAGGCACTGTTAATTGTATCAAATTTCATTAATTTGGCCAAGTACTAAAATCCAATTATCATTGTAGCATAGCAATGAAAAATATTAAATTGTTTTACTTCTCATAAATTATCTGATTCTACAGTTTAAAGCTGGTAAAGTGAGGTACGGCTGACAACCTTAAAAGGCCACTTGTAGATTGCATCTTACTACTGAACTTGCAGTAGTTGCAAGAGATTGTAAGCATAAGCAACAGTTCCACTCTTGAGTGCTTCCATCTTCATTCTTTTCTTATCCATGCATATTTCTTTTGTATTTACCTGTTAGGACCTAATATGTTTCGCCGTGTCATACAATTATGTTCAACTATTTTTGTTACATACGATTCTTTCAGGGAGTTGTGGTGATTGTTCGAACTAACTCGACATATGTGTGCAGAATAAGTTGTAGAATGTTGACGAGATTCACTCTCGTCAACACAGGCAAAGATCAATGATAACAGTATATTAATAATATTTTTGTTCCTTGTATTATCCGGTCTTCGATTATATATATCGATTATTTATTGGTCCTGACATTACCTCTTTTTATAAAAGGCACTAAATGCAGGTTAGAATATTGTTGCAAGCCATTGTAATTTCTTTCAAAAGACTTTTAATGCACATTTGTCATTTATAGACTTTATGTACTAGCTATGTTGTGTTCTTACATCAGTTAGAGATTTTCAGTAATGAATATAAGCCTCTTTCCATAGGCTTCAGCCAGTACTGCATCCCTGTTCAAAGGCAATGCAGCATGCTCAATGGTTGTAAATCCTGTTTATAGAATCACCTATCAACGAAAATTTAAATCTAATTGCATTGAAGTGCTATCTCTCACAATGCCGTGAAGACCATTAGGCATAAACTTTCTTACCTTGGGATGTAATGTACTTAAAAATCAAGAATGAAAACTGTATCCGCTTGACAAGATAATCGGGTTGATTTGTTGCATTGTTAACAACTATCTAATAACTTTGTGATAATTGTACAATTTTGAATTCTGTGCTCTTGAGGAACTGCTAGTATTGAATGGTTACCCATAACTGTGCTTGTAGTTCCCGCTTAGAGTCATTACATTTTTTTTTATCCTTAAAAGGCTTTGAATACTGTTTTTATCAAGTTAACTAAGCAACTGCTTCTTGTTAGAAATGTGAACACAACAAAACACAAGAAACTCTGACAGAAATGTGCATATTTATCATGTATTAATTGTGTTGATAGAAGTGAGCTAACTTCATCAACACAACAAACTGCATAACTCTACTGGCACCTGTGCAGCCAATTTATGTCAGGAACCGTACCGTTATGGATCGGATTCAGTTATTATCGGCCAAGGACTCGGTACCAACCGAGTGGCTCGGTTTTCAGCTCTGAGTCATTATGAAATGTTGTTTGCGTTGCGAAGGTCACTTTTCGCAATGCTTGTGAGATAAGTTAATATACTGTTGTACTATTTTTCTTGCTTTTTCTTGCAGTACTTCTCAACCAGTTTGGGTGCAGTCCTCATAATTGGAACATCATAAATAAAAATTCACCGCAGTTATAAAATTAGAATTAATCCCTAAGGGAGTGTCAGGAATTAACTTATATTATAAGTTGATTCCTCTTCTATTTTTGTAGCTGCAGGTGTTCTTATTTAGAACATTCTATATTTGATACTAGTCACATTCTCAATAAGTGGCTAGTCATACAATTGTTCTAAATATTAATTATGTTGTGTTGGAGAAGTGTAATCACTTCTCACAATACAGGTTAAGATATGATGTACAATTGAGCTGTTACTCTTTTGCATTGTTTACCTGTTTGTTGTGCATCTTGACAGGGAGTTAATTCCTATTACTTCTCCAACAAGGCAGCACTCATACTCACTACCAATGCATCTTTTATAAGTTTAATGCAAGTCAAGATGTCTGAAAGTACTGCTTGAGGTCAGCTACTTGCAAAAATAAATTTTAGCTTACTACACAAGAATTTGTGCTTATAAAGTTTGAATAGTTCTTTACCATGATCAGTGGATTATAAAAATGTGAGCAAGATATATACTTTATAAAGTATTGCACCAAACACAAGGACTTAGGTTATTTGTATGCTCTCATTAAAATTTCTGCCAACAAGAAGGCACAAATGATTTGCAGATGCTGTGCTGTTTTCATGCCAGCATGTCTCAAACCTTAAAAGGATGTTTACAACAAGGTTGCCACATCAATCGGCCCAGCTATACTGATGAACTTGCATTGAGAACATACTTGGCAAGAAA
Source organism: Vaucheria bursata (assembly GCA_032358265.1). Classification (NCBI taxonomy): domain Eukaryota; class Xanthophyceae; order Vaucheriales; family Vaucheriaceae; genus Vaucheria; species Vaucheria bursata. The sequence goes on from JAULBW010022413.1 coordinate 44,759, forward strand.
TAATCTAGTTTTTAAGTGTTTAAGACAAAAACAGTAATTCGGTTCCTATCTATATGTACTTGTTTATGATATGTACAATAATTGCTATGTCATTGATTTACGCAGCCTTGCTGAAGATTTATTTTTATCAACTGCATTATTATTTGATAGGACTGTAATTTTAAACTCAAAGTAAGCATCAAAAACATACATTATAAACTTTCAAACATGAAGTCACTTTAGATGTATTTTTATGACAAATGAGTACTTGGTATTATTCAGCTTTACAAAACAAAAAAGTAAATAGTTATTGATGTGGCTCTCAACTGATTCAGATACAAGAGATATGGAATAGTAGATAAAACATAAGATATCATTTAATGGCATAAGTCTATGCATACACGCATGCGCATTAATATCAGATAATTGTCCATCAAAATACTTTTCAGGTGCTGCCTGCAAAAAAAGTTCTATTTATTATTTGGTGGAATTGGCTCCATCCATCAATTCCAAATTCACTTTTCAAGCTTTTTATTCTACTGCAGCCCATCAATATATGTAGATGAAGCACAAATTTACGTCTTGTCTCAAATGTTTAATTTGAGCATAGCACCAAAAACAGTACAATGAAAACTATGCAAGATGTACACATCTTAAGATATGATATCAGGAGCTGGCAACCAGATTTCTCATCTACGCATTATTGTGACTGTCATGTAGAGACACTTTCAAACTTCCATAACATTATTTACCTCCAAAAAGAGCTCAACTGGTAAGCATCAAAAAGTTCATGTCATAGTAATAAAGACTTCAACTGAATCCAAAGTTTATTGAAACAGGTCCCTACAAATAAGCAGGTTTTGGCCAGAATAACTTTTCTAGCACAAAATCAGGGCTGTTTTTTTGTTTTGTAAATGCTCAAATGTTGTGTCATGCCAAATAACACACCTTTAAATATCCTGCTAAGAAACAACTTGAATTTCTGTCAATTTGAAGAGAGTTATGCTCACAAAATAATTTAGAAACAATTCTTACATCCAGTCTACAGTTATCAATGGCTATACCTAGATAGCCCCAATCATGAACAATGTCATCTACTGCAATGTTTTGCCACCTAAACTGACATATAGTACATAGTGGTGTTTGGGACAAAAAATTTGTCATACGCCATTAGCAGATAGAGTAGACATTAGATTGAAATTAGCTAGAAGTAAAAATGAATCATGTCAAACAAGATGAGATAGGTAGCCTTGGAGCTGTTATCTTGTCAAATCTACCTGGAAGTCTTGTCCATGTTTTAGTTTCATTATTACCTGGTGCATTTTCTGACTTACACTTTGTTGGATGGGCAGACATTTAGCATTTGCTTCTGACAAGGAGGCATTGGAGACTTATGATAATTTACCCAGTGCCGTAATTACCATTCTGAACAGTAGGAGGGTTAGATTGGAAGAGTTTAGGGCACAAGTCAGCAAAATGATTTTTTCTATTATCCACAAAACTTACCCTGGAAGAATAATTTTGTGAAGCTTATCTCAGATTGATAGGAGGGGTTTCTCTGTGTTGTCCATGCCATCGCAGAATGAGCCATAACATGACTATTTGATATTTCTTTTAAAGCTTGTCTTGCACTTCCGGTAGTAAAGCTTGCTAGAATCTTTAGTCTTCCACCATTTTTAACTTGGAACAAATGAGCAGGCTGGCAAGATTAGTTTCAAAACTTCTAATGTTCTCGATTCCACGCTTTAGGCCAATCAAACAGGATAAGCAGGACTACTTGATCATCACAACTATTGCCATCTTGACTATTAACTTTCATTTCATAATTCCAGATATTTATCAATATTCGAATCCGATGCATTAACTAATATTAAATATTTGTTCACATTTCACAGTAGTAATAACAAATGTTAGCTCTCTGGCCATAACGCTGACATCACTATAGCTATACGTCACACCTATATTGTTGAAATTTTTAAAATGGACTGCATTTTCAGATATATATATATATATATATACCAGGAAATTGTACTTGTTTAATAAATGAAGTATATATCTAACAAGTATACTTGAAAACAGAAATCAAATATAGACACGATCAAAATGCTATACTAGTATTATGTGCCTAATCTAGCAAGCTCTTGTTGTAGTTCGGCTTCTCTCTTCAACAGGCTTTGCTGATTACTGTCTAACTTCTCTCCCAAATCTCTCTTCTCTTTGAGCAATTCCAACTGTCGCAATTTCTTGGAAAGCTGCTTTTTTCGCTTCTCGTTGTCAATTGCTGATAAAGGCGTATTCTTTGCTTCTATATTCTTTGTCGGCTTCACTTTTTGATGCTGTACGATTGGCTCAAAATCTTGGTCTGTACTGTTCATAAGTCTCTCTAGCTCGATTAGCCTGGCATCCTCATCAGCTTTAAGCTGCAGGTTTATGAATATTTTTATACATATGTGTACGTGCAGCTGACATATCATAAATCGATGTGCCACTAAATGGTATATTCTGTAATTTGATAGCTATACTACTCCACCGACTCCATTTACTAGTGTACATTGATATTTCTAATGCAAAATATTCGATGTACTAGTCATTTTGGCATAACCGAGGGTATCAGTTTATTGAATATCAACTAGATGTAATTCATACCACTTAGATATAATCTTTAATTGTATGTAAAGGCATAAATTATAGATTCTATGTGAACTAAACTAGAAAATTGAAGAGCTTAGTTAATTTATACTCTTAGTAAAAAAATTTACAATCTCTTAGTTGCCTCAAAATTGGCCAGCAGCTCAATGTATGTCAAAGATTTTGAGCACAAAGCCAACCATTCACCAATTTCAACATTCGTACATTTTAAAATATTGTCCTTGGATTAATTATCTTCGACCTATCCGTCATTTTTCTTTGCATGCGCTGGGTAGATTAAATTAATCTTTACCAATGCGACTATTTGCTAATTATTTTTTCAATTCCTTCAGTTGTAAATATATGCCTGCATTATAATCGATTCAGTAGCATGATTCCAATTTCTATCCAAAACTAACATATGTTTCTGTTTATGTGCATCATAAATGTGAAGTGCTATAGAATGTTTCTAATCATTTTAAAAGTAAATTTACCTTTTTCTTCAATTTTTCACTCTTTTTCTGCTGTTCTGTTTTTGGGGGTCCTCGTGGTGCTGCATTACTTGGTCCGTGTGAGACCTAAGGAGAATTAATGCCTTAATTAATAGAAACGTGGTCCAACAAAGTTCATCCAGGCTATCATATTTATATTTTTCTGCTAAATTTAAAGGATTTGCTAATAGTTTTGTGACATAAAACAATTGTTTGCTTCGATAATGAAATGCTTGAGTTCGAGTCCATCCTTGTCTGACATATATATATCAATTTAATGGACTATTTTGATTAAGACCCCGGCAATACTCCAGTTTAAGTTTGAACCGGATCTTAAATAGTGATCAGAAACTGAACAGTTTTCAAAATATATGATTTGCTTCATTTCCACAGTTCATTTATAATACATGTGATTCGCATCCTGCTTTTTCGGTTCTTGACAACTTGGGTGTAACAAACTGGAGCAGAACTGTTCATTACTAGTTCAGCTCAGCTCGGTTTCAGTTGATTTGGAAAATCATTTCGACCAAAACTGTTGCAGTAATCTAGCTACATTCAAATTAGTTCTTGAGCATCATAAAATTAATGATCTTTAATTTAAGTGCAGGCGTACCATCAAATATGAAATTTAGAAATAAGCTTTAAGGCCTACATTCACGGAAAAATGCATAGCAAATGTCAAAAGTGAAATAATTTCCGAACTATCAAATGCGATATATTCATAGCCAAACAATTACTCTGCTGATAATAAAAAAGCGCACAAATATTTAACAAATTCTATTTATTTATTTAATATATACACTAATATACCAGTTCTTACAACATAATTTTGTTAACAATAAAACCGAACTTTAAAATAGAACGCTTTCTTTCTCCAACTATTCATTTTCATCAATAATACAAATTTTGGAGGAATGCACTCAATTCGATTCATTAGTCATTAGCATGACAGTAAATTATATTGCCAAAGTAAAAATTAAGGCTCACCCGCCGTGGACCAACAGCATCATTCTCCCTCTCTGCTCGCATCATCGCAGCCAAATTCCCTCCTCCCCTTGCCCCGGGGGGTCTATAGGCAGGGGCTTTTGGGGCCCTAATCACTTGCTGCTGCACAATCTTCACCGATTCCGGGCCTTTGGTGTCTGGGCTTCCAGGTCTATCTGGATAGGTGCCTGACAGCAAAAAATAAGTATTCTATTATATAGAATATCAAAACATTAGTCATGATACACGAGCTCTATACTCATAGTAGCAATCAAGAGTAACCTAAAATTAAATACTATTATAAAGACAATTCCATGAGATGATCATGCTAGAATAATTTTAAAGCATATATGTTATATAGTACATAGAGGTATCTGGAACTCAATACTATTCAATAAGTGGTAATTTATCTGCCAGTTGTGGAGTTTAAGCGCAAAAATTGATGAAGCTGAATAAAAATAAACCAATAGGCAATTGCACAAAACTGACTGCAAGCAATTCAACATGATGTTGATGTTAAAAAATAAAATAATTAATATTATATAAGAAGCTTTCCATATAGTAGTTGAACATGTATGCAGTAATCCTTAGATTAGCAAAGTTGATTTGGCTTGTGAAAATGCTACATTAATCAGTTTGCACGCCGATTTTGAACACACAATTTGGAAATAGTAATCGGCTCCCATTAAAATAAGCATGAAATATGGTGCCAATTTCGAAATCACGCAATGTCGAAAAAAGTGTTAATCGATTAAAACGCACTAATAGAGGGATTATTGTATAAATTTCTTCAAGAATGTGGTTTATAAACAACGAAAATACTCAAATCACAATATACGTCATTGTAACTGTAGGAGTATATTCCCTACTACTTTTGGTAGCGCAATGATTTATAAATGTGGCACGTGTTGAAGAACTGCATGATTTCTGCACTGTGATATCCAAATGTAACAATAATACATCTTTATAGATATCTTTTCTTTTGTTTTATGTGCAAAGCTTTACAATTCTGAGCACATCTAATATATTTATCGATACCAAGCTTTCTACGGCAGAATTATGCAGCGTCAGCATTTTCCCGAATCGTATATTCATATTGTATCCATCAATTATGATTTGCTTTCATGAGTGATTTGATGGATGTAATGTTAAGCCTACCTTCGGGGACGGGTTGCCAACGCACATCGTAAAGCGTATCGACTTCTCTACTGTAAACCGGTCCTATTCCATTGTACTTGAAAATTCTAACACCATTATCGACATTCATGCGAGGGGCACAAGTGGCAGTCATAAACATTCGGCTGTCTGGCGACCATCCAAATTTTACAGCACAGCTACTACATGCGCTGCCTAGCAACTGTATAAGAACAAAATAACAAAAGCTCTTATGCAAAATTTTGCGAGTTTAAGCTAAAATTAGCGAAAGTGAGATTCATATTGTAAAAAAATATAGTTTTGAGATGTAATTTTAAAGCCAAACTAACAATCGCAGAGTAAATTTGAATGAATTTTCAAAATGGCCAAAATTAGCATATCAAGAAACAAACACCCACTTTGCATTTTTTTGTATCCCAAAAATCCATATCTCCAGATAAATTTCCGAAGCCAGCAATGCAAAGAAATCTAGCGTGTGGACTCCATATAAGAGTGTTTCGAGGTGCAGTGCCGAAAATAAATTTTTGCTCCCCCTTTGTATTATATAATGCAGTTTGAGTAGGCATGGATCCAGCACACACAGCAAAGCTCAAACCTAGGGAAATAAATACCAAGTGTTTGAGCTATTGAGTTACAAGAAAGTCACATAGTACCAGTACAATAGAGAAAGATTTCGGTTGAGAATAGAATAAAATTCACATCCACATTTTATAATGGCAAGCCATCAAATTCAGATTTGAATTTCAAATATTTTATTTCTTGTCAGCTAACGGATCTACGAGCAGTTCGGTTTTTATAAATTTCAGTTCTCGATATATTCATGAATCATATACATATCGTAGATAGCAAATATAAAGCATGAGGGATGGTTCTTAAAAGTATGAAACATCAATAAATAATAGTGTATGAAAAAAGTTACTGTACAGACACTTTCGTACCATTCCTCATATACCTTTACCAAGCAAAAGCTCAAAATATGCATATATATACATATTAAAAATTATTTGGCATCTTTTCTGATAAAAAAAAACTTGTTCAAACTATACATATATAAATAATTTTGGGCAAAAATGATGGAGTGCCAAAGAGAAAATTCCTTAACCTATGGAAAAATTTGTAATACAATAAATTTAACCGAATTAGGTCGTTATTAGGCACGCTTGATTAGAGTCAGGTTAGTTTGTGCAGATTTATTTAATGCCACACATATTTAATTTAGGCCACTTAAATTGGTGATTGGAAAGTAATATTGCATTAATACCAACCTATCAATTGACCCCGCTCTTATACCAATATCAATAAGCAAATGGACTTTTGACATGTGTCTGACGTAAGATATCAGCTTAAATAGTCTTGCATTGACTATATATGTCTACATGCATTCTATTTTGACTAAATGCTTATCTACCTCACTGTCATATTGAAAAATCCAAGTGCTTAAGGAACAAAAAAATATAAACTTCAGGCTGCGATTAATAAAGAGACATAACAGAAAAAATGGCCAACAATGTTAAGTATTTGAGATTACAGTGCATGCGTAAAATATGCCACTAAAAAACAAATTGCCCGAACAATTCATATATCACTAGTAAATGCAGATTTGATAGGGTAAATTTACATGTTGATGAAATTTCCGTTCATAATGATTTTATTTTTCTGATGTGATAATTCTAGAAAAATTCCGAAGGTTTTAAAGCAATAAGCAACCTATTCTAACTGAGCGCTTCTTCATTCGATTGTATGGGTTTATAAATATACAGTAACTTTGACTACATTGAACTTGTCATTGCAATCGAAAATCTGATGCTGCACTTGGAAGCAATACAATTTTTACAAATGAAAAACAGTTAAAAGTGGAGTTGCTACATCAAAAGTTTAATGCATGCACATATATCTTCTAATTTAAAGTAGCATTGAAAAGTAGAGCCACAAACCTTTAGGAGCCCACTGCACATCGTGGACCGCACCATCCTTAGGCGGCGAAATAGAACAGTCAAACGAGCCGTCCGAATGGATTAAAAATAGACTTGAACTGCCATAGTAACTCTGGCCAGTCGCATCCACTTCAGTACTGACCACCCCCAGCAGGACACTGCCATCAGGAGACCTATAATTTATCAAACAAGCCTCTCAAAATTAAGCAAAATAAGAGGCAATCATGATTCGTACATTAAAAACTTAGCTCATGCTTCATAAATGTCAAGTATCACAAAATTAGTTTGAAATGCAGAAAAACATCATGTTTTTCAAAGAAATTTTTACGATTCAATTCATTTAGAATGTTTCAAAAGTTTATTTTACAAATTCGTATTCAATCCACTATTGAAAAATCATACGATTTGAAAAAGTGTAAATGATTTTTGTAAAATTTAATATAGCATGCATTAATTATATCATGTAAAAATGCTCGATATAAATAATTCAATGGGTTAGTAAATTCATAAAAATGTATTCTATATAGTTCCATTCATTATTCTATAGAGAGTGATAAAGCTCTCTTCATGTAAAAGACTCTGTCCATATTCAATTATAATACATAAACAAAGGTTATGAAATGCACCTATTCCACACTCGTTTTGTAATCTTACGTACCATTTAAAATTAATTTCCTGAGCTTGAAAGCTACTTCTACCCGCTGAAATCTGAAGAGTAAATGGACCATCGGATACAAGAGCAGAGCACCTGCAAAGATAACATCAGCACAAATTCAAATGAAAATAGATATGTATCAAAAAAGACCCAAATTTTCTATCATCAAGAAATTTTGATATTAAACAAAAAATGTTTGTAGCAGACTCGGATATAGCCATAGCACAAAGCAAACAGAAATTGAAGCAAGTATTATTCCTTTTTTTGCAGGAAATCAAAATAGATTCAACCAGTTTAAAAATTAATAGTCGCATTTAAAATATATCATTCTTAAGGCTAACAAATTTTACATAAAAATAATTTTTACATTCAATGCGTGAAATGACACAAATGGAAATTTTGAAGTTTTACCTGTGGATGGTAACCTTGGCTGGTTTTCCCTTGATTTCAGGGACAAAAGTAGCAATACTGTAAGGGGCAGGACCCGGTGCGATGCTATAAGCACTGATTCTCGGTACTGGTACACTAACTAAAGGGGGCTCATCTCCCGTCCTACCTCTATACACCTTGAGAAGTATAACGGTATTTGAATGCCAGAGTAGATATGAAATGTCTTATTAAGTTGTTAACATGCGAAAGCTAACACCGAATCGGCAATCTATATCAGATAAGTATCAATTTCATAATATATCAACTGCAAAAGCAGTGATGTAACTATAAATCAATATTATATATAAAGTAATCAATATTTATATATTTTTTTAATTATTCAAATTTCTACGGTTATAGTTTTCCGTCTCTATACTCGTAAGTTTAATTTTCAGAAAAAACCTTTACGAGTACCTGGATGTTCTCTACCGTGGAGTAAATGGCAATCTCCTCATCTGATGACCACTGAAATGACGGCCACTGACCAGATCGTAATTGCTTCTGAACAAGTCTCCTAATTTCTTGACCCGTGCGAGCGTCCCATATCACCAGGTTTCCATTCGGTTTACTTTCTCCTTCCTTTGGTTTGCTGTAATTTTGCCATGTAAGGATAAAAGATCCTAGTGGACTGAAGCTAATCGCCTTGGCTGGTGCATTTAGTGTGAACAAGACAGCGCCATCCTTACCAGATCGAACAGTTACAACTGAAGAAGCCGCAACCGCCAACATCGATCCATCCTTATTCCACTCAATTAAATCGGCGTTGGTTCGTAAAAATGAATCATTCAGTTCAAAGGAATCAATCGTTTCATCGATCACGTCGCAAACTTTTGAAAGCATTTCAATTCCTGCCTTTGAGCGCAAAAGCAAATTTGCTGAAGCATTGTCGGATATATTGATTTTTTCCACTCTATCTGAAATCTCCGCCATCCTCGTACTTTATAGCAAGCTTGCAGAAAGCAGACTTGCTTGTGTCGTTCGAACGAGAGACTAATTTTTGTAGCAAATGAATTTTTGAATGCTGAACTTATGCAACCCCCGCGAGAATACGGTAATGGACAGGAAGCAGGAAAAGTTTCTAAACCAATATAATACTATAAAAGCGAATGAAGCACAAAAATTTTACCACAGAGCCCTGAACCGAATAAAATCTCTTGAGAAATTTGTTTGCAGAAGAAAAATACTTGGAGCTGCCTTTTTACATTCACCCCATTTATGCCATTACCATTTAAAGTAGCATCGCAAATTTAGCTGCTGAACAAACTCTCATATGAAAGATACTCACTGTGGAGTAAAGGAATGCTCTTGCCATCCATCAGATTATGACTAACATAACCAGATTGAACAAGATATTGCTAAGTAATTATCTCATAACTACGGATTTCTAAGTACTGTCACAGTCTCAAACTTAGTTAAATAAAATACAAATCATAAATGTAATTCCAACTTATCAACAGTTTCACAATGTATCATCATAGTATCTTTAATCTTAAGAATGTAAAGATTTTTGTTTAGTTAAAAAGGTAAATTGTTCTTACACCCATGTGTATTGAGAAGCTTGGTATGGAAAAAGTTTCTGGCCACCACCATGCCCTGGAGAAAAATAGTATCTATATCAATAGTGTCGATTTACATGAATTGCAGGCAGCAAGGGCTATAAATATTTAGAGTTATTACAGTTGCAGTTTCAGGATTTCTACAACTACTGTTCAATTTTCCATTCAAGACTGGAATATATTAGTTTCATCAAATTTTATTTACAACTCTAACTGACATTCCTGACATTTCATATGTTACCCAAAATACAACAGTTAGTGATTGCATTTGTTACTTTATTGTCAATTCACTCTGTGACAAAGGTCAAGATTTCATTACAAAACATAAATTTTAGCAAAACTTAGCTGAGATTATGTACATATCAAAGATAACTTTCATCTCCAACAAATTCCAATTTCAACATATGCACCGATACTTTGACTCCGTTATAAATCACTTTTTATTTGTTTCTATAAATTGCTGTCTCTACAGTTTTGCTCTCTCTGGCACAGTTTAATATTTAGCCACCTTTTTGTATAATATATTTGTATCTTTATTCTCTTTCTTTTGTTTTGTCTCTCTACTTGCGCTGCCTCTGCATTTACCTGCATTTTTGTCCGTGACCCTAGCACTGCAAAGCCTTCCTTTTAACCATATTTATTAACAAAAGAGAGTTAATTTAATAGATGCTGTTAGTGCATGAGTATGATATTTTGATAAGTGCTCAGTAACTAAAAGTTGCCTTTGCTTAATGTACTTTGTTCTTTAGAAAAGCTCTGTTAGCATCATATTTGATTTTGAAGGAGTATTAAGTCTTCAAAATATTTTTTTTCATAAAAAGGTACAATTTAACCTACATTAACAAATACAATTGTGAGTTCTGGTCTTAACATGTATGGTAAAAGCTACATGAAACTAATTAAGTTTACAATAATTATCAATGTTACAAATAAACTCTTGTCAAATCTTGAATAAAGTCACCACCATAGTTCATTTCCAGGTAATCAAATAGTGAGATGAAAATATAGAATCAGAGAGAAAGAACTGACAAGGCTAGGTACAAAATACTTATGCAGGCTAGCCTCAACTTGACAAGTTCAAAAATTTGAAATGAACTAAATATGTCAGACTTATATTCTTATTGCCACTTTTTATAATTTTATAGTAGAACTGCATGAAGAAAAGAGTTTTGGATATTTGCCGTGAAAAATGGAATAGGGGGAGGCAATCTTGTTGGCATAAGTAATTGTGCAGCTAAAAATAAGAATAGCTTAGATGCATTTACAAATGTCCTTCTGAATTTGGTCATCAAATTTTTGTTGGTTCATTTTGATTCCTATATGTTTTTCAACCAGTTTCTTTTGTATTAATGTGGACAGGAGCATACGCTTTGTAAAATAAATTTTGTTTGTAGTAATTAGTTGTAAGCACTCCATTGGCCATTCTCAACATTTTGATCATTTGATATTCTGAGGAAAGTCAATTTAAAATTTGAGGCTTGAAATGAAGGTTATATAAAAATATATTCATGGATTACTTTGTCCAGTCAATTTCACTTGAAATAGAAAAATAAACTCAAAATGCTTAAGTGAATTCTATCCTAGCACACTGAAAATATGTAAATAACATCTGGAGAGTATTGGTGGTTGAACCTAACAATATATTAATTTATGTAGCTTACGTGACCTCAAAACTTTTTTTGTCACATTTTTACTAAAAAAGAACAATTGATTCACAAAATAATATTTATTGCACATTTGTAGGAGACACGCAAGTTACACAGGCTAGGATGCTGTTAGGTGCCTTTATTATGGGGGCATCCCAGCTTTGTATACAAGAAATAGTTTTTCCATGAGGTTCTATTAAATGCTATGGAACGTAATCTTATCAGAATGTATACAAAATTTGGGCTAGTACAACATGAATGAAAACAAGAGGTCTGAATTGGGGCAGATTGTCATCTTGCAATTTGCCAACAAGATTCGATTCTTGTAATACATACCAAATTGGTCCCAATCAAACTTGATTTGATTTGCTCGGATTGAAACGAATTTGACACTACGATCTTCAACTCTGGGGTGGCTAGCAAAATCTTAAATTCCACAATTCAAATAATTTTTTCACAATTTACTGTACGTAAGTTCCCAGAAAAAACAGAAGAAGAAGATGCACAACACTGTGCCCTGATAATGCTGGTCAGTATAGTGTGTCTCTTCACCACCAGCTATTGAAGCTGCGTTCACTTGGTTTGACCTTTCAAGTTGTGATGACTCAATTAAACGTTTCAATTAAAAAAATTGGCACAGCTAAAATTATTGCTGGTAACAAAAAATGACCAGTCTAAACTGAAACCTAATCTTAAGTCTAAACACATCTTACAGAGTAATATCAATGTTAATAAATGAACAAGAGAAAGCGTAAATGATAATGAAATTGCTGCACTGCTACACTCTCAGCCTGAAACATCAAGTTTATTTTTATCGAATAATTGAAGAAAGCCAATTTTCGACAGATCTGCATGATGTGACGATATATTTTATAGAATTTATTCAATATCACAGCAGGACAAAGACGGGAGACACCATGGTTCAACTCAAGGCATATCTATTGGACTCAATCGTCACTTGAGTCCATGAAAAAGTAGTTGCCACTCAATTTTTGCTCTCTGTCTTTAATCGAATCCGGTTTGTTTATGCGTGGACGGAAATTGGTGGGGTCTCGTCGGAAAGTGATCCGTAACTGCTCCAAGAAACAGTTCATACCTGCATAGGAAAACCGAGATGAGAATTACTGTTAAAATGTCACATTATAAGTGCTTGCTTAAAAAGGATATGTATGTCTCGAAGTGCTCAACTATCATAGTATTATAAAATAACACCGAGTTCTATGTGTTAGCAAGAAAAGTGATCATAGGGAATTTGCTACTAGACAGGCACTTTAAGTTAAGAGAAGCCTCTACATAGCAGGGGATTAATTTAATCTTTGTTTATAGAGTATGCATACTGGCATCACATAAATTTTTGGGTGTGTGTGAATTTATAGATACTGCTGGCCAAATCTACAGCAATATGTTTGCTAAAAGTAATACATACTAGCATAGTACACTATCCAGTATAGAGCCACAATTTAAATATGCAGCGAAAGAACAAGTTTGTAGAATAATGTCCAAGTTCAAATATAATATTTTTGTACTTTAATCTTGTACATGACTGTGTTTCTATTCTTCTCTTTGGCTGTTCCTACATCTCAGTGCAATATCATAAACTAATAGTAACATATATATCGACATGTATGAAGCTGCTTGAATGCATACATATCAGTACACAATCAGATGTATAGTGAATTTTGCACGATTTTCTGAGTCGATTAAACATATGTATGTATGCATGTGTGTTTGAACGTATAAATGTTTGTATATTTACCCGTAAGTAAGCTCTGTGGAGAGTGAGCAGTTGTTTCAATGCCCGGTTGACCGTCATACACGACAACTCGATCAGCTAAGTACGTGGCCATGATAAAGTCATGTTCAACGATAAACGCGGTCTTTTTAGCGTGCATAATGAACCGCTTGATTAACTGAAAAAATCAATAAACAAAAAATACAAAGCATATTTCAAAATAAAAATGCTTAAACATTGTTGTATTCAATATGAGTCATTTTGGAAGCTGTGCTGTTTTCATCTATTGTACTATAAAGCAAAGCAAATGTGCTTTACATTGGAGCGACTACCACCTTTCCTCGAACGTAACCCCCAGAGGACTGTATTTGAATAGTACACTCTGAAGGTACTATATGAATTAAAGGATACAAATTTTCAAACAGTGATGCAACTACATATATAAGTAGTAAGAGTTGCAGTCGAAAAGTAACTCAATTTTTTTCCAAGGGCAATTATAGCATCAATAAGAGTTATATTTAAATAGAGGCAAATTTGAATATTTAATACACTTTAGATACAGCAAATTTTCACTTATAACAAACAAAAGATAGAGTCACATTGTGCCAAGATCAGCTTTAAATTTTCAGATACTGCATATTTATTACATCCGAAATTTACTGCAGTTTAATCCCTTCAAAATTTATAAAAATCAAGGCAAGTCAAACATAACACATAGGGCTAATATTCGGGAAAAGACAAACACACAATGATTTCTTTACCTTTGAACAAGCAATACGCTGTTCACTATCCAAATATGCACTTGGTTCGTCAATCAGATAAATCGCAGCAGGCTTTCCGAGACATAACGTAATGGCCACACGTTGAAGTTCTCCACCAGAAAGATTCTAATGCATACATAGAGCATTACTTCATATTAACATTACATTATTATTTATACGAAGTATTTAATTTTTATTAAATCACTCGGAACATATTGTAATGCCATGGTGGTAATTCTAAGTGAAAAATCAATGATCACATGATATCATACAATTCGGTAAGAAATTTGGGCATATAAATACATACCTGGACATCATTGTCAATAATATCTTCAATGTTCAAGGGGCGTAATACGTCAGTAACAAACTGTGGATGTATGTATGCGTCACGAATACGTTTGTGCATCAGCTCCCTCACAGTTCCCTCAAACTTAGGACTTATTTTCTGGGGCTTATACGACACACTAAGCACTGGGGCACCTAGAGCATCCGCCTTTAAAAATAATTGAACATTCATGAAAACTTACACTTTTATTCATGAGATATATGTATGCATACAAACTTACAAATTTCCCAATAAAAGCCTAATACTTTCTGTACACAGAAATTTTATTCATGTAAACTTTAAAAAGTAGAAACACTTTTCATTGCTGCTGCAGCCAAGTTGAAAAGTTATCAACAACATGTGCCATCAGTTATTCTTATTGGCCAAATGAGAGCTCAAAGTTAAATTATATTAACAAGTTATCAGTATTGTACAAATCTCATTGGTACTGCTCTATGGCAAAATTATGAATTATCAACCCATAAATTTGAAAAAATACATTCAAATTTTGCCGTTTTAGTAGAAAGGCTCCAAAGTTCCTTAAAAATTCTACCAAAGGATAGGTTGATATTTTAGGAATGATGAGGTCTTAAAAGCTTACCTTTTCCATATCTCCCTCTGCTTCTGCATCAGCCTGTTCATCCGATTTCAACAGTCCTGCTAACATTCGTATAAAAGTAGTTTTCCCTGTACCATTCTCCCCAAGTAATACCTAAATATATTTATTGATAATTTATTACAAATGCTCAAATGGCTTCAAAAACAAACGAAAAGATCTTTTGTTTACATAGATACATGAGAGAAGTGGCTGAAACAAATCTACGAAAGGAAGATTTGGCTTTCTGCAATGAAATAATATTAACCATAAAGGTAGATATCATATATATATATAGTAGTGAATCATCAATTCAAAATATACTGGTACTCATCAGTTCATAGTTCAATACAGAGTTGAGCTTCGACAGTTCTGTATTCTTGATTCATATATATATATATATAGAATATACGACTGGAAGTATTTGAATTGGAAAAAAGGCTTAGAAACAATTGGTAATTTCAAAAGAAGGGCACATGGATGATATGCTTATCGACATTTTAATTTCAGGGTACATTCTTTCCTGAGTTAATTGCAGTTTGTTCATACACAGTGCTTCGTGATATATTTTCAATGGTATCAGTGCCAAAGTTACTCATTCAACTACAATTAATTTTTACATAAAAAAGGTGAAAACAAATTGATGAAATTTCATTTTCGTAAATCAAATAATTTAACTATTTCATGTAAACAAGTAATTTATAATTCATATATTCTTGACTATGTATACATTCTTTTAAATAGCAGAGCAACTAGGAATTATTGCCAAGCTGACCAAGGGGAAATCAGGACAAATAAGTCTTAAGCGGTCTCATAAAGCACTATTTATCAGATTTAGTATACAATTAAATGAGACCCCTCGAAGTTCTGTTAATTGACACTTGAAAGTATTGAATCACTGCGCTAAAGTCCAAAAGGCATTTTTGCAATAAATGTATCAATATATAAGTACGGAACAGCCTAACTAATCCAGAAAAAGTGCAGATCTGCAGAATGCAAAACATAAACAAAATATATCCTAGCCAACAGTAAAAGCTTACAAGAATTTCTGAATCCGTGAAGCTGCCACTTTCAACGTGTAAGATAAATTGCGCCCCAGAGGGTGAGCGCATTGTTTTTGTCATGTCGGGGTAATTGTAGAGTGCCGTGCTATCCGACTGACCCACTTCTTCTGCAGTCATTGTCATTTTGAAATCTAACGAAGTGTCTCGAAATCTCAGATTTTCGGTTGGAACAAAGCCAGCCAAAAATACGTTAATGCCTTCTCGCACGCTGAACGGCATCGTTACTACACCGTATGCACTAAAAAAAATCAATAATTTTCAAGAAAAATTTATAAAATCTGTAATATTATTTAACTTGGAACATTTTTCCCGTTTCATGAGCATAATTTGATAAAGAATAAGAATTTTAAGTCTGGGTGTTCCATACAGGAGAAATACTTCTAGCTTATCTTTGAAAAATGGCAATCAAATATTTTAACCAGCTAACCTGTACTGCAAACACAGGTTTGGTAAATATGTATATTATAGTCCAAAATTATAATTATTTTCATTTTTGTCAAGTGGTTGGACAAAAAGTGGTAGGAGGATAAATTTAAAATAGTTTTTTGCTAAGAACACTAAAAATTCAATAAAAAGACAATGAACAGAACAACAAAAATTGATCACGGTGCAGCAAGGAAGATGCCTTTGAAGGCCAGGTCGAATTGTGCTCACATTCTTACTAGACTATACTATAAGAAAAGAACCATTTTTTGTAAAATTATTAAACTTGCTTGCCGAAAAAGGTATTTAATCAGAGATTTAAAAAATTGATCGTCATGTGAACTTCACATGTGATATTATTGTATAAAAAGTAGCATAAACATCATCATCACATATTCATAATAAAAGGTTTCTTTTTATGCGAGTTTTTTAGAGTATAACACAAGAAACTGCGAAGTAAATTTCAAATGAAGAATTTGGACTGTACAACATGCAATTTTATACCTTGGTGTTCCATACAAACAGCAAATGTAATCACTCAAGTAGTCTAGTACCGCCAAATCATGTTCAACTACTAATACATAGCGTTGGGAGGATTCGGTAGTGCCATCAGGAGCAATAATACCTCGAATAGTAGATGCGGCTCTTAAACGCTGCTTTACATCCAGATACGAACTCGGCTCGTCAAACATGTACACATCCTACAAAGTCGAAAATAGTTGAAGATTTTTATTAAATATAATTCTGTGAACTGTTCGTTACGATAATGGCATAGTGCAGTGCCTTGTTTGTCACAAAGTTAATTAACTTTTGAGAAATTGTTCTGAAAAATGACCTTTCAACATGAATGAATTCATTATGAGTTGAAAAGTCATCGAAGTTTGATTGCCTTTCATTGCCCTTCCAAACATTCTTAGCAATTTAGTAACAAATTTACCATTCATTTCTTTAAAATAGCAAAGGAAATATCTATAAACAAGATGCATACACTATTTTCATTAAACTTTATTGACAGGCTTACTCTACACAGAATTAACCATCAATTTATATCAATATGTTTTTCATAAACATTCCAATTCCATAAAACTTCATTTTTGTTGACAAGTCAACTCTAGCCATTCAAATTAAGACAATCTACATAATATCCCCTAAATTACGAAACTTGTTTATTTTAAATAAATGTTAAAATTTAAATGTTTAAAACAATCCCATAATCTCAAAAAATGTTATTCTCAAAGAGAACCAAACCCTTTATGGAGGTTTCAACATATTTTTTTAACTTCGGTCGAAACTACAACTTAAAAATTGTCGAACTCATTGTGTCCCTGAGAAACGAATGGAATTGTTCGTTTTATTAAAGTTAAGATTACCGCATTCTCTGGGCCACTTCTTCTAAAAAAATTAATGAACACATTATCTAGCAGGCTTTCCACAATGAAGACTAAATTGAAAAAATTTTCATTGAGCAATTTTTGGTTTGTACATTCAAGATTTTACTATCTGGCAATGCTGCAAGGGATTTTATAATTTGTTAAAGTAGTGACTTTCAACATGTAAAAGGTGGTATAGGAGCAAAATGTTAAAGTTCATTTAGAACTGAATTGCTATAGCAGTACAATTCATTTACTTTTAGGCAAGTTGTGCTTCTGACACTGTTCTATTTCATATAGCATCTGAGAAGCCACTACCCCGAGATAAAAATTTTATGTTAAAAACTTCCTCAAATAGGACATTTTCATTATCTGATTTCAGCTAACTTAAAAATGATAAAAAGGACTACTATAAAATGGAAATGAGAAAAAAATCGGCTACTCGGAACAGTGCAATTATACTGATGAACCTACCGCTTTCTGCACTGCAACGATTGAAATAGCGAAACGCTGAAGTTCTCCTCCAGATAAGACGCTGATCTCTCTGTTCTGTAGCAAATAGAATATAAACCAAGAATTTCAAAATCAGTTACTTACGATAAAAAAATATCTTTGCAAACCTGTGATTTCATTCATCTTAACTGATAAAACCTCTTCTAATTTTAACTAAATATTAAAGAGCATAGTTATTCATATAAATTAATTGTCCTTTTTACGCTAAAAAATAACTAACAGAGCAAATATCGATTCACTGAGGATTGAATGAAAAATGACTACTATTTATTTGGCATCTTTTTCTGTAAAAGCGACCTTTCGTTTGAGACACATTCTTGGAGATAATGTGCAAAAACTGCAGATATTTCTATATTCGACTTTGGGATAAAAATGACAAATAGGAAAAATAGCTCCTTTGGGCAAAAAATAATTATTTTCTTGAACTTTAGGTTCACATATTATACATCAATTAACTAATGATGGCTAAATATTTAAAGGTATGTAAAGGTCGGATAAATTTTCGAGACTACCAAATATTTATTTTGACCAAAAATTGGAGTTTAACTTGGATAAAATACATTTTTTGTATTATTTTAAGGTAAAGTATGTTAAAAATAATTCATTGCAACTGCTTACTCATTCTAGAGTGCATATGCAACTTTCGAAGTATTAAATCAAGACAGCGATTATGTCCAATAATCTTTTTTTTGGTAAAAAAAGTCTCATGCACAAAACTGGGGGAAGGGTAGAATAGGTTATTTTTTTACCCTTCATAAATTATTCTGAAATTCGAAATAAAAAAATGAAGTCACTGATGGCTGGCAAGTCATCATAGTATACGTTTGCCATTATCCTCGTTCATTAGTAACGTCTTTCTTAATCATAAAAATGCTTCATTTTAGTGGCTTCTACATATTCACTAGAAAACGGAGCAAAAATAGAATAAGAATACCAGTACAAAAATTCCCGATACGATGAATTTGTCGGGATCACCAGTATTATTCATGATATCAGAAAATCTTCGGCTGAACTTGATCACAACATTACAATTTCATTTTTTTGTTATAAGTGAGATTTATTAGAAGAAAACTTGCTATATTCAAAGTTCACTGAATTTAATAGAATGATAAAGAATACCATAACGTGTCGAAGATCCATTTCATCAAGAAGCTGTTCAACATTGTTTCGCTCATTCTTGCTGTTCAAAATATCAAACAGTTCACCACGAACTGTTTTTGGAATATGGTCCACATACTGCGGCTTAATTATAGCCTACATAAACAAACGTACACACATAAATATATGAAAATTATACATGTCGAAATTAGTCATTTTTATAATTCTTGAACTTGACTAGAGTTGATGGTCAAAACATAAAATCCACTAATTCCAATTGGAAGAATAATAACAATGATAAGGAAATTGGGATTTTTCTTGGTGAGCTGTTGAACTTATTTGCCAACATTATTTTTACAGTTATTCAAATTTTAAATTGCTTTTTGCATTTGAACAAAAAAAACTTAGAACATTTAATGAATGGTTCGAATAGAATGAAACTGAGAAATTCCGCAAATAATTGTTTTGCTATTGACATAGATATTGACCATCAGAACAATTTCTAAATGTTCTTTTTATGAAATGGATACCTTAAGATTGTCTTCAAGTATGCGAGTGAAGTAATTCTGCAGTTCGGATCCTCGAAAGTGAGTCAAAATCTCTTGCCAGTCTGGCGGACATTCAAATTTTCCCAAGTTCGGCTTACATTTTCCAGCTAAAATTTTCAATGCTGTGGATTTCCCTATCCCGTTGGTACCCACCAAACCTAGTATTTGGCCTGGTCTAGGCATTGGTAAACGATGCAGCTTGAAGCTATTTGGGCCATATCGGTGGGTCGTTTGAGACTCTAAGTTCTTGGGTAAATTGATAATGTTGATCGCTTCGAAAGGACACTTTTTAACACATATACCGCATCCAATGCATAGTTCCTCGCTAATATAGGCCAACTTGTACGAAAAAAGTAAATTGAATTTAATTGTTACATCGGTTAATTGCCATGTCTTCAGTTATCTGAAGCCAACACTATTTCAAAAGTCACGGAAAAATGATCTTTCATATTTCAAAATCATTCCAACTGATTTAAAAAGTGACATATATACATAAACTTTTTATATGTAATAGAGCAATAAACACGTTTTCAAACTTCAAGCTATAATCTTATTGGTATGCGATATAATTTAACAATGAGTTCCAAACATTATGTATACTTTTAGTTCTAGATGATAATTGTTATTCATTAGAGCTGCTATACAATCATTTATGTCCTATAAATGCAAAAAAATTCTTCTAATACGTTATATCGCACGAACATATAGTGTTTAATTGACTTTGATGAATTACTATGAAAGGCCAAGAAATGAGTTAAAACATACGAGCTGCATTTGTTGGGTCACTGAATCGTATTTGTGTAAGCCATCTTAGATTGAGTCACGAGTAAAGTATACTTTACCCAATTAAGCAGCATTAAACTCAATTAACTTCATGTTTACGAAGCAGACAAGTTCGAATCATCTTACTGTAAGTTATATTAAAAACTGCAAAAACCTCCAATGGCACAGATAAGATTTAGCTTGAAAAAATTAGTTATCTCACCTTACTTGATGGAGTAACTTCAATACACATTTTACCCATTCGCACTACTGGACACATTTTTTTGCATTCCTAAAATTAAAATTATTAAAAAGATTGAATTTCAATTCAACAAATATCGTGCGATTATTTCAATGAGCATGGATAAAAAAATCTTAGATGCACAATTGATTTTTAAAAAGAAATGTTCTTTTCAGACTGTATGGAAAGTGTTATCCTTTTTTGATTTGAAGGCAGTAAACCAAATCACATGAAAACATCACAAATACGCTTATCATGGAAATGAGATCGGGCTGAATCAGCACCAATCACAGTAAAATTTATATTTTTCTAAAATCGACATAATTTAGCAAAAAATCGCTGAATAAGAACTAAAAACCAAAATCAAGATGCACATCAGGTAATATATTCAACTACGAGCATCTTTTGGATTTTTATAAATGATTGCGAATGGTACCGACTAGTTTATTTAAAATCCGATTTGTGAGAAAATGACCCTCTTTTTATTTATTTTAAAAATAAAGTTTCGTGCTAATGGACCAAATGTAATGTACCTGGTTTTAATATGCGAATATTTTAAGTTATCAGTAAAATCGGTTGAAAGCCTCAAATGTTATATTGTTTGCTCCTTTAATTTTTTACGTCATTTCTTCCTGATCAGGGTTCATAATATTTTTAGTCTTTGTGGTGATTTAGTGCTATCAACCGATATGAAATAAGTTTCTCTCGTGCAAGATCTAGATAAAAAAATTGCATTTTGCTTCGTGTAAGAAACACCAGTTTCAATGAAATTGATTTGCTTCTCAAAAATAAAGAAGGGCCGTTGAAAATCACATTATAAAAATAAAATATGAAAAAAATATTTGATTGATTGAAGAACAAAAATATGATCAAAATTAGTTTGTTGAGATGCAGTGTGTGACTCCTGTGGAAAGTTATCAATGTATTTATACGAAAACTTTCATCCGAAGTACAAAATTGGCACAATTCAATTATATTACTTTGAATTATTATATAGATAAATCAATTCAATTCTTATATATACAAAGTAAATAAAAAATTGCGATATTGGAATACAATCACAATTTACATCTCTTGAGATTAAAATAAAAGTTATTGAAGATATTTTTCCGTGAAAACTACGAAATGAACATTCACATCACGGGAGGAATACGAATTTACTGACCTGCCGACATTTCTTCGGTTTACATTTGTCATTGTTGACTATAGCAATACGTGTAAGAGTCTCTTCAGCATCTTGTTTTCCTTTTTTACCCATTGGTTCTTCTAAAAGAAATTGATACTATCGCAATGAACTTGGTGAAGGTAGCGCTTACCGTGTCGTGCACAATGACAACCAGGTTTCATTTTGAGAAAAAGAAAAAAGTTTTTCGTCCAAAGTCGTTTTTAGTCAAGTTTATTACCGTAGTTTTTCGTCGGACACGCAAACATCGGTTGCAGCCTATGCTACACAAAGCAGCTGACTCGATTTTATCGAATCAAGAATGGAGTTGACTCATGTTGTGTGACGCACATACAGGCGAATATCTAAAGCTAAATATTCCTGTCAATTAAGCATTTGCATTTATCGTGCCCACTAATTTATAGATATGGGACATCTAAGGACGAAAGCGCTGCTTTTAGCTTACCTTTTTTCATCTTCGGAAGCCTTCAATGTGATTAGATCAACCTCGTTTACTTCAAGACAGCAGAATTTTTCTGCTAGAAAAGGTCTTTCTAACAGACCGATAACATCAATGTCTGGCGCAGAAGACTTTAGAAAGGGCATTGCGACTGTCGCCGCTGGTTTGATGCTTGCTTCGGGGGTCGGAATCGATGTTGCTCCTGTCTTTGCCGTTGATGCTCCAGTGTCACAAGTTCCAGCCCCTATGCAACAGCAACTTAATGGCGAACCACGGGAAGTCAGATACAGTGCATTTATCGACATGGTAGAGCATGATGGAATTGAAAAGGTCTCATTTTCTTCTGATGGTCAACGTCTTGTTGCAGTGGATACCGGTTAGTGTGATTTTCCTAATAACCATTGAACAAGTTGGGTAGCATTCTAAATTTTAACCAAAATCTCTACTAAAAGATGCTGTACATGACTAACATCTTTAAGCATTTGCCACTCTACAGATGGAAGCCGACTTCGCATGGATGCACTCCCCAATGATCCAGAATTACTGACGATTCTTACTAAGCACAAGGTTTATTCATGATTTTCCACCTGTCTTAAATATCTCATAAACTATTGAGAAGTCTATATATTATAATGGCAAAACTTGTTACTAAATTATCTGTCCATCAGTTTTTATAGATAAGATAATGGTATGCATGAAAATAAATATTTATAATATCTCATCTTGTGGCACTGCGCATACCATATCTCAAATTCTTGGAAAATCCTGTCTCTTGATTTTTTAGGTAGATGTAACTGTCATGCCTCCAGGATCTCAAGCACAAGGAATGATGGATGGGGTATTATCTAGTCTTATATTCCCTGCAATCCTCTTGTTGGGCCTTCTTTTCTTCAGTCGACGTAACTCCGAAGATGGCGATATGGGTGGTGGTCCTATGGGTGGCGGTATGGGGGGTGGAATGGGAAATCCAAGTACGTTACATATTTTTTTGCTTATGTATATAATAATGTAAACTTCAAATACAACGGATCTATCTGGACCACCTGATTAATTAAGTCCGAAAATCTGGATCTAAACCTGGGGTGTAATTTGTTATTGTACTCGTTATTAGTGAAAATTTGTTGATGCAAATTTTTCATAGCCAAAATTTCATGCTCAAAGCAATATTTCTAATCCTAGTAATATATCTTAATTATGCTTGAATTAATGCACATGGCAAAATTTAAAAATTATCGATTATATTTGTTTTGTAACCTGATGTCTTGCTAAACTCTTAATGTGATTTGGCAATCCACAGTATCACATCAATAATAAGCATATTGTTATACATATTCTCTCATTGTACAACTTATGTATCAATTTTTTGCTCTCAAAATGACAGTTTATGCATGTTCTTTTTTTATTTCAGTGGAATTTGGTAAATCTCAATCCAAGATTCAGATGCAACCTGACACTAATACAAAGTTTGGTGATGTTGCTGGGTGCGATCAAGCCAAGTTTGAACTTGAAGAGGTAGTTGATTTCTTGAAGAACCCCAACAAATACACTGAATTGGGTGCAACTATTCCACGCGGAGTCATGCTTGAAGGGCCACCAGGTACTCTACTTTCAATTCTGACCTTCATAACTGTAGGGTATGATACGATATATTGATAAATTATTTGAGCCTGCTGGAGGTATACTTTGGCACACAAACACTATTTTAAAAATAGCTACGATTTTAAATTGTCTCAAACACGTCTATTAAAATTTTCAATGTATCACCTCAGAAAAAAATGACCTCTTGTAATGGAGATTAAGTAGACCGGCAGTATGCTAATGCCAGAATTATTTGTATAGTGTACCTTGACATTTGAGCATCGAGTACAAGTTCTTTTCTTACTTGTGGTTCATTCATGCAATGACTCAAATGCTTATTCATTTATAATTTAATTCATTCTACTAATTTATTGTCTTCCAGAATAGGAAAATGCATCAATGTTTTGCTCGCACAATGCTTCAATTACCAATTCTCTTGATATATTACCCATTTTAGTACTAATTGAGACATATCGCTTACTTAAATATGGCAAAACACATGTATCATGTATATGTAGGTACTGGTAAGACCCTACTTGCACGTGCAGTTGCTGGAGAGGCAGGGGTGCCTTTTATTGCAATCTCAGGGTCAGAATTTGTTGAAATGTTTGTGGGTGTTGGTGCCAGTCGAGTGCGTGATTTATTCGGTACTGCCAAGAAAAACGCTCCCTGCATTATCTTTATTGATGAAATTGATGCTGTCGGTCGTCAGCGTGGTGCAGGCATTGCCGGTAGGTTATATTATGCTGTTTTTTACCTTAGATGCCTAAATGTATCTATGAATGGAGAGAATCAGTAGTGCATGTAGTATTGCTTATTGTAAAATTGACTATTTTAGGAAAAGTTAAGAAATTCGAGGTATATCAGAGTTTTACATAATTTGTTTCAAAGTTAATCTCATATTCATTTATAAATTTGATGTGCACTTCAACTTCAAAGATACTTAGAATTCTGGAGCAGTCAGAGATTATTGACTCAATAGCTTGTACAAAGTTAGTAAACAGTGGAATCTAAACTTTATATCAGTATTAGGATTCTAAACAATAAAAATGCAATTGTCAGTAATTAGAGTAGTAGCAATCTCAATTGAAAAATAGATATGCTGAAATTTATGTGATTTTCATAAAATTTCAACCTCTATCAGTGTTTACGCTTTTCTTTTAGAATTTGGCATGGAATTTTTCAATAGTATTTTCCAGTTACAAATAGTTAAACTATTCTTAAATCGAATGCGATCGCCTTCTTTAATCCAAAATAATCAAATAGTTTTACTAAAATTCAAATTATTTTCTTTGTAGAAATGAAATAGTTCTCTAAGATTTGTGAAGTAGTTATAAGCGTCTTTTACTGCAAGCAATATATATTTAAAATTGAATTTGCGTGATTAACGCACACACATATCTAAAATATACTTTATTATTTACAGGGGGTAATGATGAACGTGAACAGACATTGAACCAGATCTTAACCGAGATGGATGGATTTGATGGAAACAACGGTATCATCGTGATTGCAGCCACTAACAGAGCTGATATATTGGATAGCGCTCTGCTTCGTCCAGGCCGATTTGATCGAAAAGTCAATGTTGACCTCCCTGATTTCACTGGTCGAATTGCAATCTTGAAGGCAAGAATTTTTTACATTTTCGATCCTTTACATTTCTTGAAATATTTTCCTGAACAAATCCGGATTTTATATTGATAGTACCAAAGTCTCAATGCCATGCTAAAGAATTCTTTTAACTTCTATGTTTGCTGATTGGTGATCAAGACGTGCTTCGTTCAAGTCAGTAATCCTTGGTTGTAACTCCAGATTATTTATAATATCCTAAAATCTGAAAACTGAACTTTGCACATTATGACTTTTACATTTAATCACCATAAGTGAAAATTTATTGTATCTGATGTTTATATTTCAAAAATATTAATTCTAGGTACATGCTCGAGGTAAGCCTCTTGCATCTGATATTGATCTTGAAAGTATTGCCCGCCGAACTCCCGGATACAGCGGTGCGCAGTTACAGAACTTGATGAATGAGGTAAAATATCAATATATATATAAGTCTTAAACTCTATCAGATTTTTCATATACTAGAATTTAAAATTTCAACTGTAAGACATATATCAGGAAAATTTCACGTTGGAATTATAGTTGTAGAAGTAGTGAGATATCGTAGTGGCATTTATTAGTTTTATCTAATGGTGATGGCTTAAAGTACAGAGGATTGAAAAACACATGGTGACTTGAATGTATACCTTTTGATATTGGCCATTTGATTTATAATCGTATTTTTTTCTCTCTACATTTTTTGAAGTATATATGTACATTACACATATTTTCCTCTTGTGGACTCGGATAGAATTATATATATATATATATAGAAAAATAACTAAATAGAGCATGGGTATTGTTAGGCTGCCATATTTGCTGCCCGTAAGGAGAAATTAGTAATCGACTGGGAAGATGTAGATGCTGCATTGGACAGGCTGATGGTAGGATTGGAGAAGAAGGGAGGGTGGGGTGAAGCCAAGAGGATGAAAGAAATTGTAGCGTACCATGAAGCAGGGCATGCGATTGCAGGGGCCCTAATGCCTGTAAGTTGCTTCATATTCGATTTTTATTTGAGCCATTCTGATGTCACTAACATTTCAACTGATGACCAATTCATTACTACAGTTGAAACTTTAAATAAAATGAATTTTCATTTATTACAAACTCCAGATTTTACAAAATAACTCAGTGATCCTAACAAATTTTTTATATATCCAAAGTTTACTGTTCGCAACTACATTTTATGTGCAATGCAAATTTACTGAAATTTTTCTAATGCATGAATTCTATATACGTTAAGTATGATGGTAATATTCAGTACACATAGTTTATTTAGTTTAGTTTAGTTGTTTTTTTTTTCTAGTTTGTATGTGACCTTATCAAACTTCATAATAAATTTTGATATTCTTACTCTGTATTATTATCTTATTGAAATTTCTTACTAAATCTGTATGACGAAAGATATATGTGCACTTGTGTTTGATTTCTTAAATGTGACATTATATGTTGCTTTCTTTTACTTAGTTCTGTTATCTTGAAATATTTTGCATTGCAGTAAGCATAATATGCAACTAATACATAGTGGCCACTGAATTAATTCTATTATTTCTGAAAGTTTGAAGATGTATATGACTCAATTTCACTTTTTCATTCATTTATCTTGTAAGTGAAAATCTGATATATCCAACGTTTATTGTACTTAAATAAAATTTGTTTTTCATTTCAGGACTATGATATGGTACAAAAAGTAACTATCATCCCCCGATCTAATGGCGCAGGGGGTCTCACTTTTTTTGCCCCTAGTGAAGCCCGCCTCGAGTCAGGTCTGTACTCTAGACAGTACCTGGAAGCCCAGTTAGCTGTAGCCCTGGGAGGTCGTGTAGCTGAAGAACTTATGTATGGAGAAGATGGGGTGACCACTGGAGCTAGTAATGACCTTCAGCAGGTGGCTAACATTGCCAAGAGAATGGTGAACCAATGGGGAATGAGTGACAAGGTTGGGCAGATTGTGATCGGTGGAGGTGGTGGTGGAAGACAGAGCTGGTACGTTTATTGAATTTTCTACTTGTAGATTTGATATTGTGTTGTGCTATACTTAATTATGATAATTTGTCATGTTCGAGAAAAAGACAGTTTAGATAAATCTTGTATGTTCCAATATCCAAAAATATTTTAGTTGATAAATATCTGGATTTTCAAAGTGCTAACTTTTTTCATATCTTTCAAAATTGCAAGATATTTTCACTTACATAATGCTTCGTCATCTTTGCTTTTTACATCATTTTTTATTGATGCATATATTAATTCTCTTTTTAAGCTAGTTTCAATGCACTTGCTTATCTTAACATTTCCAGTATAGAAACATGCGCGTGTGCGTGCTTCAATAAATTCATTTTTCATTTGTGAGTCTTTAAAGCTGCTTGAATATGTGAACACTTCATAGGGGTCCAAACGTGATGGAGCTAGCAGATCAGGAAGTTGAACGAATCGTCAATAATGCCTATGTTCGATGTAAGGAGATTCTGTCTAAAAACCTTGATCTCCTTGAAAAATTAGCTCAGCGTTTGTTAGAAGTCGAGTCCGTAACTGCAGAAGAACTAGGATTGATGATAATGGAGCAAGGTTCAAATCTTTGGATGGCGCCATACGGTAATACTTGTCCATGTGATATATACAGATGCTTCAATATTAATCCTCCAAAAAATGTTTAAGTTTTTTTGATAACTTTTTGTTCATTGGGATATTTCATTAATGCATTTTTCATGATAAAATTTAGAAAAAAACAATTTTCATTGTTGACAACATAATTTTTTGCAGTTTTTAAACATTTAACAGATAAAAGCGTGTAACAGCACTTTAATATACATAACTTACATGTCTAATAAATAATGTTTTGTAAATCAATTGCTTTATCGTCGTTAACATGTGACAAAAAGAAGAGTTTTGAGGCCTTGCAAGTTACATATATTGATATGTCGTTATATTCAATAAATAGATAGTTGAAGCTGCCAATGCATTACTTTGGCCTGATTTTATATAAGCCGATAAAAGTTAATTTTTATGCTCCCTCTTTTTTTGACAAATCAAAGCAATCAAATAATTTTGCGGTGGCAGTTACTATATATTTATATCAACATAATGAAATGATGAAAAAGATTTTCAACATTGTAATAAATTATATTAATCACTAAAATTTGAATAAATAGATAAATTACTTTCTCAATTATTTTGCTTAGGTGTATATGACACGGAGAATAACCAACGTGAGGCGCTTCCTTTTAAAGAGCAACCCACTACTGCCGCAATGATGGGTCAAATATAAGTTTTCATCCACTACAACTTGAAACCTCATTAGTAGGCTCTTTTGTTGCAATCCTCGTGAAGAACTTTGTTAGGATTATAAATTTCGAGATGACAGAAATGACAAATGTTGCATTCTCAATTAATGATATATCCTCGCATGTATCTATTTTTTTGTTATGCATCAATTTATATTACATATTCAGAAATTTTGTTAAATGATATATTCTAATATTTAGAAATTTTACCATTATCATTTGCTGATGTACAATGATAAATATAATTCAATTGACTGCCAATTTTTTATTTTGGTAGATTGAGGTAAAGTTTTTACATATTCTTACTCAGTTAGCATGTTGGAAATTTCTAAAATGATAATTTTTTTCTTTTCTACAAATGTGGATTTCTAACAAGTTGCCACATTCATATATGATCTATTATTTATTATTTTAAAGCATTTCTATTACTTATCAAACATTTAAAATCACATGAAAAATAATAATCTGAAACTCTAGGTAAAACTTAAATTACTGTTTTGTTTCTCAAATAAATTTCAACCTCAGTTCAATATATTATCCTAATTCATACAACTCATTTATAACTTCAAAACTCAAAAAAGATCCTTAACTCAAATTATAGAATTTGGAACGATGATATGATAATTGTCAATAGTGGAAAATATATATTTACTAAAATATGGTGGAATATTTCACACTGATTATATGCTAAATAATAAATTTCAAATATAATAAATTTGTCAAAAAGTCTGCACAAAATCTAACGTTAAACTTGTTTTAATGCCTCATTTTCTTTGATTAGAAAATTGTTTAATAAGAATTGATCATGTCAAAAATCTACTATGATCACAATTTTTATACTTAGAGTTAAAAATATATAATAATTTATTCTACTAGTAAAACAATAAAAATTGAACCAAATTAAGCAAAAATCACAAATTTTCATATATTCACCATCAATGATAAAGTCGATATTTTTCCTTCACAACTAGTATCAAAAGTCTCTCGGTAAAATGATTCTTTTCAAATAATTAGACATTAATCTTTTCATTGATGATGCATTTAAAAATACTGGAAAATTCGCTAACTGTCAATGTTATCATTCGCATCTTTAGCTTTTTTGGAACCACTGTTATGTGAACAAGACATGCGATGTATATTAAATGTGAAACATTTAAGCAAAAAATAAGCAGCGCACAGAAGCTAGAGCAAAAATATTATATGCATTAGATTGCTTTGCCTTATCAAACAAAATTATTGTGATTTCAAATTTTGATCTGCAGTTTGAATATAATATTTAAATTGAACACCCTCATCGCCCGAAGGAAATTCTTTAAACGTCCCCATTACTGCGACAAAACAAAAAAATACATTTATTTTCAAAACAGTTTTTCACCTTAATTAATGAAAACCGTTAAGTTGCTTTCTCCTTTTTAGTCTTTTAAGAAAAGAATTTAATTTACTCAAAACTACACACTTTGACTCATCAAAAAATGAAAGGACTACTATAAATAGCATTAAATCTGCCTTTTACAAGAAATGAAATGATTATGAAATGAAAAGTCACTAATGTGGATGCATATTAAACCCTTCAATTCCAAAATTTTCTTCTGTAAAGCTGCAATATTATTGTTCTGAAACACTCGTGACTTATTAAAATAAGCATTAATAAGGGCTTTTCCGACACCAAGAGTCAAATCAACGATGACTAATAATGATTAACAGCGATCAAAGCCATTTTTTATTTTTTGGAAATTACCTAACTCTCCTCACGAAAAACGGGAGTTTTTCATACTACCAATGATAAAGTCATCTGATATATATAAAATTTTAACTTTCTGTCATTAACAGCAATTTTAACCATTGTTTTGTTAAAAATTTTAAGTCAGATTTTAATATGAAAAATAAAATAAAAAGAACATATTTAAGTACCTCTATCCCAAAGCATTATGTACTGTCCAAAATTACAATCTGGATACCAGTGATGCATATCATGACTTCGAACCTACAGAAATGTAAAAAAATGCAATAATCGAAATTATCAAACGCCGAAGGTGTTCTTATACATAGAGCTCATTTAATGAATACAAAATATAAGGCGAGTGAGCATGTTTTTCATTCAAATTAAAGTAATATCGAAAAAAAATAAAGCCAAGTTGAACCATAAATCATTGGAAATTATTCAAAATAAAACATTAGTTTCTTAAAATGAACAAAAAAATGTATTTCATAAAGAAGGTCATCGGAAAAATCAGATGAATAATGTAAAATGGCTGTATTTTTTAGTAACTTTTTATGAAAAAATCACCTGATATATATTTCCAAGTCGCATATCATATCGCGTGTGATTCAAACTACAAGAAAAAGTCATAAAAAATACATGTAAACTCATTTATGTATCTGCATATCATGGTATGCATGTCTTGTACATGGATGTTTTACCTCCATCGATTCAAATATCCCAGATATAAAAAACAAAAATTAAATCTAATGAAATATATAGCAGGTAATTTTTTTCCTTTTGAAACTGTGACACCGAATGAATAACTTTGAATCACATCCATTTCAAATTGAATTTAATATTCTTAATTGCACAAAATAATTCCAAATCAAATAAAAATGAAATCAATATTGAAATTTCATAAGCCGAATACTGTCAATTGATCAATTATATTGAATTAGACATCAATATACAGCAGCAAAGGGAGGTTTGATGGAGCATGAAGCTACCGAATAATAGAACGTATCATTTTCATACCATCGATTTGTAGAATATCAATTGTAAATGCATACATGCATCTAACCTTGCGAGGAAGCCTCCAAGGACCACAAAAACCGCAGTTGCAGCGACATGCACGGGAGCAAAATTGGCCACAATGCACATTGAAAGAACATGATTGTACTCACCGACAAAAAACTCAAACGGATGAACATTTACAGCATCACTAAACACCAGTTTAAAAAATATAAATTTAATTCATCATTACATAATATGACGGACAACAATAAAGCAGTGCCACTAGTACAAATTAGCAAGAACAGTATGCATTATAGTAAGTTAAACTCTATCAGCATACGAAGAGTAAAGGAATAGAATATACGTTATAAATGATAATTTTTTTTCACCAATCGAACTTGAATAAAAAACAAAAATTGAATTGCAAAAAAAGTGAACGTAAACAACAGATATATATTGAAAAATGCATCAAACAACAAAAAATTATAAATGAATCAAACCATTCAATAAAACAATAACAGTGAAAATACTCTGTTTCTATTGGCTACTGCAAAAGCAGTAACCGTTTTTATTGGTCAATATTAGATAAAACACTTTAAGCATACCGATTGCCACGTGTCGGCGCCTTCTGTCTGTGATGGTGCTTGTGAATCCACCTATAAAAACTGACCAACAGGAAGTAATATAAAATTATTTTTTAAAAACTACGTACTTGAAAAGCAGTTCTTATACTTTTTTTCACTTCTAGGTTAAATAAAAATCACAACAATTCATACATATGGTTCAATTCAAGTATGTCATATTATATTATTGTGGTTAGAAACTTCATGACAATGGAATAAAAATGAAAAGCTAAAATAAGTCATTTATTGAAACCTATCGCGGAGCTCTTCATAATAACAAGTTTGAAGTCATTGAAGTTCAAGTATGTCCATAATAAACTAAATCGAATTCATTTTTTGTATACAATGCGCTCTAAACTTGTAAAGTCGAATGCTGGCTTAATTCGGTCTTAATCTACTTTGCTCTTTTCTTATAGTTTTGGCACTTTCGGCGGTAAAATATTTATTGAAGGCATAAAATTGATGGAAGTAAAACACTAGCTTTTTACACAGGTCATCCAAACAGTTCAGTTCGTTATCCGAAAAAATGTATTGCTTAACGTATAAATTACTTTTATCATTTACTCGAGTCATACTCTATCAATTTGAATGTAAAATTGTTGATACTGACCAGTTGACCATACAGGTAAAGTATTGTAAACATGATTGAAGTAAAGTTACAGAAATTTTCTTAGAATATTGTTCTGGAACTATTTTATGTTAGAGTTGAATAGTACATCTTACACATTAATTACTATCGCTATCTATTTTCTCTGCATTTTCTATTTGATATTTATAATATATGGAACTTTCACAGAAAAAATCATTGGGAATTTTGTCGTGGACTATTAAAGAAATTACTTTATTTTATACCTCCTGTGATGTAAAACCCGGTGAAAAACGGCATAAAAAAAATCGTAAACAACATACATACAAATAATCGCACCGAGCATATTCCAGATATTTGCCTTAACAAAAAAAAATTTATATTTAAGTAAATTCCAAGTTCAAGAAATAAGTTGACATCAATATTCTTGAAAAATTTATTTTTTCAGTTCTAAATCGGATTAAAGATTAAAAGTAGAATACAAGAAAACCGTTTACTCTTGAATTAACACTATTTGTAATGTCTAAACTAGTTAAAATCAATGACATATAGTAATATGTATTGAACAAAACGCTGCTCAATTTACATTCTTTTTCGAGCTAACAAAATCTTACACATGCTACTATTAACTTAAATTCAAAGTCATATTAACAGAGTAAAAAAACTTCCCTACTTGCAAACCTAAAGTTCCTCCAATTAAAATACATATTTCAAATTGAGAAAATTTCAATCGGACAAAATTGTACAATTTTTTTCAAGGAAAAAAGTATACCTTTTAAAAATAGAAATTACCTCATCGATGCCCCAAACAAATTGAAATTTTCCCGAATAGTTAACTAGCAGTCTTAGCCAGTGGTAGGTGAATAGGGCAGTTCCTACCTTAAAAAATATTTAAAAATCACAAAACTAAGAAAAGTTATTGCAAATAAAATTACATTACGCCAATACAACAAAATTGAAACAAATCGACTTCTCAATGCAAGATACTATTCATATTTTCAATAAATTTTGCAAATATATATATATATATAAAGCATATCCCTTGACTCAAGCGCAACCCCACAAAGATAAAAAAAAACTTTAATCTGATTTGCCTTATAGATTTTTGCATCTGTGAAATAAGCCTAGTGGATGGTTTGTAGAATAGATCACTAAACCATTTTAAACCTTTTTTTGAAATATTATCATTTAATATGAACTCAGTATGAATTCAAAGGTCATAAAAGTGCCATTCTTTCATGTCACACTGTTTTGTGCTCGATAAAAAAAAGACGATATTTGTATAAATTTCATAACGCAAAATACTAATTTCAGAATGATCTCCTAAAATTGTTCTTTTCGATGGGTACCCATTATTGAAGTAATACCCAGTTTTGAACGATAATGAAAATTCTTTCTCGGAGTGGTTTAAATGAAAATTTACTATTATGAATAGGAAGCATACTGTATTTGACCTTTTCAATCAAAGAGGTCAATTTGAAAAAGTAAAGAATTTATTATGACTTTTCATTCCAGTGCCTTTTTACACGACTTTTCGACAGGCACCTGTAATTTAGGTAGTTTACAAAACTCTTGGCAAACGGGATTTTAATATACAGCAACTTATAAATCAGAATATTGATGAAATTTTTGTTAGCTTACTATCTATGCATTATAAGTGCACAAATAAGGCATTAAAATAATTATTAAACAAGCCTAACTTTCTACCTCGACCCCGGAATTTGATCCTATTTAAAAAAATTGCTTTAACTGTATATTTCCATAACTGTGACCTTTCGTTTGAGACATAATGCAAGGGACACGTAAACATCTAAAAAAGTCTTCTAGATCTCTAGATGAAACTGACCTTGTTGAAGGTAATATAACATAAATCGGTGGTTGAAAAGCTATCCAAATGTTTTCCTCGATGTGGAATAAGGTTAACATGACATGTCTTTCCGAATATATGGACGAGCAAGGACAGAATTTCTAAACCTAATTCGATATAATATAACATCATTACAATAGAAATAATATCAGCAGTGCAGCGAAAATCTAAACAAAAATTAGGACTGAACTTGCAAAAAATGTAAAATTCAGATATAACATATCTGTTTGGACCATCAAATTTGTTCGCTATATCTAAAAATCTAAAGATGAACTTGGCACACTATGAGTTTTTTGTTCATCTGCTGTAAGTGAAAATTATCCATATTCGTTTACTGTGCCAACTTAATTGGATTATAATAATCCTGAAGAGTTTATCATTGATTATATTCAGGTGAATGCGCAGAATAAGCCACTAGAAAGTAAGCGTTTTTACAATATATATGTATATTACATTAGTGACAATGGAAGCGGATTTGAAAGGGCGAATACTTACCTTGATGACTTTTCAGCTCATGATTAGTCCTTAATTGTTTAAAAGGTCAAGTTTCAACTATATTTCCGAAATGTTAAATAATATTTGAAAATCATTGAGCTCTATTACACTTCCATTTGTGTTCACATCTTACTTCATTAGAGGGTGTGACTTTTATGATTTTTCCTTTGCATAGTAATATTAACCATTAATTTTTGAAGATTTTAAGCACTCAGAAGACAATGATGGCACATCGGAGTACCATATGTTCACTTATTACAAATAAATCTTTGGTTTGAACTATGTAATGATTTTTAAAAAATTTAGAATGAAATTCAGTGGATTCGTGCAAAATTTAAGTACAAATGAGTCCTCAAGTTTACCTTAAAATCGGATTATGGAAGGTTTGCTTGAGATTAACATCAAAAACTGTTGGCTTCAAATTAAGTAATTAGTTCAAGATTTCTCTTTATTTTATGAGTGCAATGGTGTACCAAAACACCATCAAATGTTTTCAATACTGTAGTCGAGAAATAAATGTGTGTCTATCAGTATGCATCGCTTTTGGCACCATATGAATTTTTCCCAATCAATTATTTAAAACTAAAGAAATAGTAAGCCATTGAAAATAATACTTCTGAATCTTTCAGAAATGTTATTTTATTGGAGAGATTGCCATGTTTGAAATGTAACAACTTGTACCTTATGCTCTACCATATTTAGATTTGAATTCATCGTTACAGAATAGTAAAATTTAGAAGCTAAATTAATGTTTCCAATATATGATTAATAGTGTGAGGTCAAGAATATCTATGTTTGAATTCATTGAATATAATTTTTACCGTAAATATATATTGTGCAACTCATTAATAGAGGTAATCAGTATTGATGTTGGTATGAGATCATCATATACTTTAGAACTAGATAAGGCTAAAAGTTTACAGTTATGCAAATATTTATGAGTTAAAATTTAGATAAATTACACAGCATAATTGCTCTAAACATTTCAGACTCAAAAAATTTAGCCATTAGCGCTAAAAAATTTATATTGCTATCTACCATTAAAATATACAAAAAAAGATAGACACGCATAGCAGGCGAATATGAATCGGTAATCCGTGAATTATGCTTTTCTTTTGGAGTATTTTCTGTGTAATGCGCGCGGCTACCATTATTTTCGCAAGATTTTGGATGGCACGAAAAAGTTTTTTGGAGGAGCATTCAGAGTACTCTATTTTAATTTATTCGTTTCGTCGGAGGTTAGATATAAGAGAATAGTTTAAAGCCTAAATCTTAAAAAGTTTGGATGAAACGTAGAGCACTGCGATTTCCAACCTGCGAGTACAAGAGATATCCATGCTAAATGATGAAAGTAACTCCAAGTGTCAGCAGATCGTAAGATGAATGCTGCTGCTCCAGAAATTCGCGCCAGCATTTGATTAATAAGATCTACTCAAATAAATTATTGCTTGTCATATCTTTCAACGAATTATCAAAATTTTTTGATCAGAAATAGCCAGTTTCTATTTTGTGCCTTTTCCCTACACTTCTATTCGCTTTTCTTATCTAAGGACTCGAGTGAATGCCAAAGTAATTACTACCTGTACCTTTTGTACTCATAAAATGCTTGTATGATCCAGCCTATTCTGAATTATTCTGAACTGGCCGAGCGTATTGACGTTGGATAGTAACTGTACTTGACTGGCACATCCTAGATGAGATGAATTTCTAAGGTTTATTTGCTTTTGATGCAGCCATGGCAGACCATTTATCGAGAAGGGTAGAAGTCTAGTAAGTCGCACCTCCTGTAGATTTGTTAGAAATTAAGTCGTTAACAGTTAAATTTGTGTTATGGCTGTGGAATTCTGTTTTATGGCAAGTCATTGTTTTGCATATTGGAATTCTTAGATTATGGCAAGTCATTGCTGGTTTTTGATGATGGGCTAAGTTTGGGATTTGTGTGTTGCTGTGAAGTATGTTTCACTTCCAGCAACATAATTTATGTTCGTGTAAATATAATCTCTTTATTTGGTTCTGAATTTCGTTTGATACACATTCATAATAAGATTCCCAATGACAGGATGAATATCATTGTGGTGGCTTACAAGATAGAAAAATATTTTACAAGCTTGGGCTTATGTTGCACTTTTGAACAAAAGCATGTGCTTGATGCCATATGCTTAATTTTTTATCACTTTAGTGTGATGGCAGTTTGGCACATCAAAACAGGATAAATCAAAATTATTTATGCATCCACTCACTGTATGGTCTCCTGGCTTTGCTTCATTATCTGGTATGAAACCTTTTGGCTCAACACACATTGTTAAAGCTGATTCCTGGCAAAGGCAGAAGAGTAGAAAATGGAATACCATCATGACAAACAACTTTGTAGTTTTTCACAATGCACACTCCTGTATGATTACCACATCCATGCTATGGTGCAGAGACTAAGTGCATAAAATGGATTTTAAGGAGAAAAATGCCAAGTAACCAGCATAGCATAATTTGAAAATCATGAGTTGGAATAGGCAAAAAAATGTACGGAATAGGTACAGTATAAAGCCATGCTTTTGCATGAAGCAGATTCTTGACAAAAACAAATTTGAGTACAAATATCATCTGATTCAAATAACATTTGAAATAGAGTGTGATGCCTTTTACCAGAAAGGCAAAGTTGGATGTGACTCTGACTCAGCATGTCTTTGAAGTGAAATGGTTTGTTGGACATTTTGTAAATCTCATTCTCATAACCATGTATCTGATTTGGAATAACTATTGTAGTATTTGATATTAACATTAAACAAAATCATAGGTAAAGGATATTAAACAAACAAATGATGCCTTGAAAATCAAATCTGCTCTTATGATGCCCAAGCTGCCAATATAAAAAGGAAAAGATACTGTGTCCCATGCACTCCTCAATAAAAAAGAAACAAAGAATATGAGCCAAGGTTTGCTAAAAAGTTTCATCAAAACTGTATTTAGCAATTTTGACTATTGGTGAAGGATGCAAAC
Source organism: Vaucheria bursata (assembly GCA_032358265.1). Lineage (NCBI taxonomy): Eukaryota > Xanthophyceae > Vaucheriales > Vaucheriaceae > Vaucheria > Vaucheria bursata. The sequence continues at coordinate 83,018 of JAULBW010022413.1, forward strand.
AAAGAATATGGGTAATCTCACATGCACTGATGCATTCTTACAGGAGAGTAAGTTCAGCTAAAGGTTTGCTTATGTCAAGTTTATGTTTGTGCAATGTCTTGCTGCTTTTGTTTCTAGTCAGAAAAATTGAAACAAACTCATTCATTCCCAAGGATGACCCAAGTAATACTATACCTATGAAAATACTCCATGTATATCAGCAGTAAATATGCTCAAGTCTAGTGCTCTTGATTGTTACCATAACTTGCATCTTGAAAGATTGAACTTTAAACCTACCTTGGGACCTTTTTTATGAACTATGTATAAAACATAAGGTATATTCAGGCAGATTCCAACAAAAGTACTATCATAAAAAAACTATTTAAACCTGAAGATAAAATATCTGCTTCTACTTGTTGAACCAATAGATGAAGGACAATTGAGCAAAAAAAGGTCCCAACAGATTGTCTTGCTGTATTCTAAACATAGGATATAATGTTTTTTGTTTAACAAGTATTCAATTTTAGAGTAGCAATGTATTATCAAATAAATCAATGGAAGACAATCATAAAAAACTGACAAAACAAAAGACAATTGAAAAATTATCTTTTAGCATTACTCTCTCACTCAGATTTTGCAGCACTAGACATTATACTACATGGTCAATTGCATCAGCTCTACCTGGTTTAACAACCTCAAGTTACAATTTTCCAGAATAAGAAGATTTATTTTTAACAAGATGATAGCAGCATTTTGAGACAAGGCCTTGAATGAATCCACCAAGTGCAGTAGACTGTATTTCACCTCCCTTTTTATTGAGAGTAACAAGTGGTACACTAGGCATGAAAAAGGTAATCACATGTCAAGCCACTCTAGTTGCAAGAAATGAAACTATAGCAGTAATATAGTTGACAGCTAGCTGCCCAATGCTTGGATTAGCACAATAAATAATATTGTTAAAAATAGAGGATCAGAAATCTGTGGTTCCTTCATCAGATGAGAATACTCTCTCTAAATGATTCCAGAGTCTCATATAAAATGCCACATCCACTGCAGTAAAAAGAGCTAACATTTGCAGAATTAAAACATGATTATGTTAAAAACCATGATGTTGCATTACCAGCCACATATATCTAAACCACAATATGTTTTTTTTAAATTTAAATGGCCTCAATAATTCTTGTCATTGTATTTAAAAGCCACTTTCACAAGCTGCAAGGGAGTCTATTTATATTTCTGTTTGCTATAACTACAAAGAAGAGTTGATACGTATTAAATAAATTAGATTCTTATTACTTTACCTCATATAGACAATATTTAATTATTATCTCAAATTTTGTTTGTTCCGTTCATCTTTAGTTCTCTAAATTTTGAACTGTGCTAGTATTAAAATTACAGAACTTTAATAGATTTGTGGGCTGAATCATATTCTCTACCCTCTCTAATGTTCATATCAACTTGATGCCAAATTAGCACTACATGAGGCTAAAAAAATACCAGCAAGGCTATTATTGCAATCCTGGCAAGGGGGTTTATACCAAACCTCATCAAGAAGAGCTTCACTATGAGAAGAATTGTCAATAAACTCCAATACCTTTGTATTTGTTCAAATAATATTTTGAGATGATTCAACCTGGTTCTAGGTAGCATCTCATAAATAATAATGTCATTTAGAGCCTGAAGCATACAGAAATTGTTATCTAGTTAAAGCAAACAGTCTAGGCTGAAAGTCTAAAGCAGATACCAAGAATTCCATAGCTGCCAACCATTATCATAGCAAAGCAAGGTATCAACACATTCTGCAAGCTGTTCTAGTTCTGTGGGATATATGTCACTTAAACGGATCCTGGGAGTTGGAAGTAGTATTGAGCAAGGATGGCATATGCCATTTAAAATTTGTAAATGAAGCTTGAGAGTTGTTCCTCCTAACATACCATAAATACAGAGGAGGAGCAGATCTTTCATTGAAGTTCTGGATGTTCAGCTTCTAATTTTTTTAGAAGAATTTCCTTTAATTCAGAAATGAACAATTGAAAGGATGATACATAGTCAGTCTTTTACATCAGTAGTAGATCTATTTGATATTGGAACAGCAAGGTCCTACTGAGAGTTGAAGCTATAATAAGTGATAAATACTGCAGAATCATTGACATATTCATTATGATTAAGGAGGGAATGACTTCCTTGTCAAATGAGCTATGGCAAAGATTGACAGCAGAATTTTGTTAAGCTTTCATTCTGCAAGGAATAATGTTGCTAAAGAAAGGTAAAGTGACTTATCCCAAAGTTCTTGCCCACATTCCAGTTACAATCTCTTGGTATGTCACTTTCCAATAGTACAGGTATAATAAGTTAGTACTCACCTGCACGGTTTTGTTGAGTAAAATCTATTATTTTTTTACTCCTGCTACTAAACATTTGTAGGTATTGAGCAAGGTGTAAATCTTTTCTTTTAGTTCATTTATTAGAGAAACAAAGCCATAAAATCTCAGAAGGGAAATTCAAAAATTTTCTCCAGGAAATTCAACATTTAGACAACTATAAAAGTTAAGTAGCAAAAAAAATTAAAGTCACATAACAATTGGTATGTTCAACATAGTAATTGATATGTTAGTGTTGACCCAATAGTAAGATTTGTGGAATAGCTCTCAACAGGCAACATTGATCCATTATACTCATTAATGCTGCAGATGCCTCAATTTCTAGCAAAATGCACTGCTAAACTTTGTATTAGTACTTTGCAGCTTTGTACCTTAAAGAACTGAAATAGTTGGTAAGAATTTACATTTTCAAAATTAAACTGTTAGATAATATTGCGGATAACACTGCAATACGTCCCAGAAATTTTTCCTGTGACACTCAACATTAGCTGGCTATAAATTTTGGGATTGTGTGGAGAAGTTTCTCTTGCCAACTCATACCAGATAGAATATTTAGGTTGTTGAATTTTTCATGAAACTAAATGCAACACCAGTTTTGAACAAATGACATTATTGTCATTGAATAAATTTTAAATTTGTTGAAAGTTAGAGCTATAAATATTTTAGAGTAAAAAAGTAAATATGGATTTGAAAAAACTACTGACTTTGAGTTAATTTTAAATACTTTACAATAAGTAGTTATTTTCTAATTTTTAACATGAATTATTTTTAAATTTGAGAAAAACAAATAACTTGTTTATTTGTTGAAGTGATTTATTTTTGAACTTGAGACTTACAAATAATTTATCTATTGAATTTTGTTGCCAGAAGTTCTATATCAGCAATATTTTTTTAGATGAGTTGGCCTTATTACAAAGTCAAAGGTCTTGTCCAGTACTAGTTTGAGATTTTTGAGGTTAGGGTTGACTATTGTTACTGCCTTGGCAGAAATGTAAAGGCAAAAAATTTAAGCAAATCAAGAAATGCAGATATGCAAACTTTTTGAACTACCCACCATGATGTATTGAAATGAGATAAGGGAAGCAATACCAAGCATATTTGAACACTGACAGAAGCTCAGTAAAATTGGAATAATTCCTTTTTTTACCAAATTAAAGAGATATTATGACATTTAACGCATTAGAACTCATTCTAATACATAATTATGAGGACTGCACCCAAACTGATTGAGAAGTACTACAAGAAGCAATGAAAATAGTACAACAGTATATTAGTTTATCTCACAAGTGTTGCGAAAAGTGACCTTTGCAACGCAAGCAAGATTTCATAATGACTCAAAGCTGAAAACCGAGTCACTCGGTCGGTACCAAGTCCTTGGTCATAAATAACTGAATCCGATCTGTAACAATTCGGTTCCTGACAATAATATGCTCCTATCAGACGTTGAAAATGAATGGACTCAAAGTATTTTCAAATATGATGATGTCAATACCCGATTACTGCAAAAGAAGTACATATTGGCATTAACGTCTTTGCTGAAAAAGGAATAAACTTGTTTTGGAGAAAAGTCTGGCAATTATTGCTGGAAAGAAGGTTTTATGCACTGTGCTTTGATAATTTTAAGTTTAATTAATAGTAATTGCTACAAGAAAAGTCTTGTTAGCCATAGCTCTGCTAGTTAGTGAAGAAACGCTGGGTGCTGAAAAGTCCATTGGTTTGATTGTGGTAATTCTTAAGTTTTATGATTGATCCCCACTTCATATTGTTACTTTAATTGGTGTATGCACAGACTGCAGCATTCCTTGCACTGGGTGTTCTACTCATGAATCAAATAAAGCTGTTAAATTGTGGATTGATTACAACCTGAAGTTTTGGTAGCTCTGATTTACACGTAGTTTCATGCTCTAAACTTAAATCCTCAAGATTTCTGCATCTACAAATATATATTAGTCAAGCTTAAATAAAAAGCATTATGCTGTAGCCATCTATAATATGATGAATTGCTACTTTTGCATCAAAGAATACATTTGAAAAATTGCTGACATAAAAGAGATTAAACCATTTGGTCAAAGCAAAATGAAGATTCTGTCTGCTCTAAGAATTTTAAATATATGTCATTGTATTACTTGTTGCTTTTTGAGAACATAAATTAATACCAGATAAAGACAGAGCTACTTTTGGTACAGTATGTTAATGTTAGGAATCAATAGATTAAAGACTATGCATATAACCAATAGTAAACATCACCAGAAACCCAAAGAAGATACACACAGCAGCCAATAATGTATTAATCCCTATTAATATGTGTCAAGACGCACAACAAACAGGCAAGCAATGCAAAAGAGTAACAGCTCAATTGTACATTATATCTTAACCTGTGTTGTGAGAAGT